>NJDC01001870.1:77242-96365 GCA_002245475.1 Calephelis virginiensis | reverse complement strand
GTTATCTTTATATAATATTTTATAATAGTTATATTTACAGCTCTTTTTAGGTATTTTTAATTACTCTCCCCTTCTCAACATTTCTTTCATTTTCCTGGCCCGCCAATAGAGTTTTTTAATTTACTGGCCCGCGGTCAAAAAAGTTTGCTCTAATTCCTAATTATACTTTAAGTTTAAACCGAAGACGATTACCATACTTTACATAGCAGATGTTTAGAGCAATAGTACAAAAAAAATAAAAGAAACAAAAATGCAATAGTTAATAGAAGGAACTTATTGATACCTAAATACATATTATTATTTTCTTATTGTAACTAATAGAACTTTGACTTCTTTGGATGTCATAAGCTGTAGCATAAAATATTCTTTATTTGAAGAGATAATTTCTCGATCACAATATTAAAAAAAAAGCATTTGATTTATTACTCCAACCTGTGGCTTTCTTATCATCTCCACGCTAACGCCAGCTATGTGAGCAGCTGATGTGGATGCATGACGGGTGCTTTGCGCTCCGAATACACTCACATCGATACTGCTATTGCACAGCATCCTCTTAACCCAATGGCTATTTGTCTGTGGGCCTACTTTGTGAAAAGGTTTTTTTAAACTGAGAAAAAGATTGTATCCAGAATGTTCCCTAAGCAGCTGCAAAGATTTTTCGATATACGCTTGTACAGCTAAGGCCGGGCATATTTTCTGATTTTCACGAATAAATGGTAACTTAATAAGAGGCTGATATGCTCCAGGCCGTGACGTCTTGATAAGATCTTGTAGTTTAGAGTTAGTTAAGAATTTGTACTTTTATATTTTTATTACTTAATTTTATTAAGTACAGAGTTTGCATTCTCTGTGCAGAAGCAATGGCTAATAAGGTGACCAACTTATGTGATAGGTCTTTGAATTTGAAAAAATTAAGTGTTTTCATAGGGTAAATGTTTGATAGATAGTTTAACACTACATTTGTGTCCCAGTTTTCATTGTACTTGGGTTTTGGTAGGTTTAATTTAAAAGTTCCCTTTAGAAATTGATTAATACAATAGTTATTTGTGTCCTCTTTGCCAAGTATAATAGACAGGGTAGATCTATGGGTGTTCATAATACTGTAGCTGCCTCTGTTTTCAAAAGTTTTTGTAAAAAAGACTTGCGGAGGAGTTGCAGTGAAGAAGTCATAACTGCTGTTTAGACAAAATTCCCACCAGTATTTTAACAAACAATTATATTGAGTAATAGCATGTTTTGAATATGAGGCCAATATAATATATAAGGCATCAAGCGGAGTACCTCGTTTGATAAAGGACTTCCTGATAGCTTCGCAGCTATCAGGATAAAGCTTAGGATAAGGTTGTCGCTGTGTGGATGAGATTCCCAAGGCTGAGATAGTCAGTCAGGCACAACCATAACAATATCTTCTACTTTATCAATAATTATTTTTGTAAAACTTTTAAGACGAGACAAAAAGATGGGAAGCGTGAAATAGACTATTGACCCATTTGAAAGTAAAAGCATCAATGATTTTTGCATATGGGTCTAGTTTCCATGAAGAAAAGTTTGAAGATTTACTATTTTGTGAACTTAGAAATAGGTCAAAGTTCGGGGTACACAAACATTTACTAATTTGTTCAAACACATCATTTGAAATTGACCATTCTGTGTCAATATCTATATTGCGTGATTCGCTATCAGCTATTATATTGTCTTGAGTTTATGTAAGAAGCGAATATTATATGTAGTCGAGCCTCGCATCATTGCTATATTTTTCTAGCTATAGTATTCAAGTGAAGGTGTTGAACCCCCATTCTATTAATATAGCACATAGCCGTAGTGTTCTATATTCTTAATAGTTTATTACAATTAAACATGAAAAACGAAATTCAACAATATAGTTATTATTATTATATTTGAGAAAGCTGTATCTATTTTGTTGATCCACCACATAAAATCAGATTTTAGATATGATGGTAAATACATTTGTTTATTGCAATTGTCTGAATAATTTAAAGATAACAAAAATCACGTTCAAAGTGTTTTGTGTGCAGCCATCCATATCTTATTGCTGGACAAAAGATGTCAATAATCCTATATATTCTGCAAATTGTCTGATAGTAATTTTTTATATATTTAAAAGTGCAGTGATCGATTTTAATACGTTGCTTTTTGTCATCCGACAAATTTATTATATTATCATATTCATAGTTTTAAAAACAAATCCAAGGAATTTACAGAGTGTATCAGGGATCATTTTACTTTTCTTGACATTTATCACAAAACCTAACGATTCTAATAATATTTTATGTTATTAAGACAGTAATTATATGACTTGTTAATACAAAAAAAAAACATCTAGGTATTGAATTGATACAATCCCACTTAGATACGAGTATTGTATTGCCGATTTCAATAACTTTGTAAATACAAAAGGAGATGTGTAGTCCAAAGGGTAAAACGTTTAATTCTAGTTACTGAGAATTCCAGTAAAACCTAAGCATTTTTCTGTGTTTTTTTATGGATATTAAAAAATAAGCAACTTTTAGATCAATAGTTGCCATGTTATCATTAGCGCTCAAAATTTTTAAAGCGGCATGGTGGTCATGATGGTCTTCCATTTCAAAATGTTGAAGTTGTATAAATTTATTTAATTCTTTCAGATCTATACTAATAATATAAAAAGGAAATGTTTGATTTTTAGTTTATTTGCTTGTTTGAACTGAATAGGCTGCGAAACTACTGGACCGATTTCAAAAATTACTTCACCCTTAGAATACTACATAATTCCTGGGTGACATAGGCTTTGTTTCATCAAAATCGGTGCAGTAAAAGCCAAGTTACGCAGGCGAAACTGCGTGAAACTGCTAGTTTAAAATAAACCTATGTGTTCCTTCTGGTTACCGTCCCTAAGTAAATAAAGGTGAAATAAATTGGTTTGCACTTGGACTTCTATAATATGTGGACATAAAACCCATTTGTAGCATTTCCGCAACACATTCATTTATTATTTCAGTTTATTTTTATATAAGTTAAAAAAAAGTATCTTCACGCCCATAACCCCGAAGAGGTAGGCAGAGGCACAAAAAGTACACTCACGACTAGCAGAAGACACTAAATCCCACAATGTGATAGGTGGCAAGCCTATCGCCAACCGGGCACATTTCCAATCCCGACCAACATTTTTTTTATTAGAAAATTGGGAAAATCCAATTTCCTTTTTTTTGGCCGATCCGGGATTCGAATACGGGACCTCATGCAGTCAAGTCCAACACCCGGACCACTAGACCACAGAGGCGAGTATAACTTACGTTCGGCTGGTATGGAAGACTGAATAAGCAATTCGCAAAAGGGTATTTAACCAATGACAAAATGGTATAGTTTTAGTTAATTAACACCATTCATCGTAAAAAACGTAATCCTCCGGCTATACGTGTATTTTTACGTACCTGTATTGAACAATTTAACGTTTCCTCCACCGCTGTTGCTGATATGATGTTTGTCGCGTTGGCACATCTTGATCACGGTATTTCATGTATGCAGCTGGCACCGGCCTCCCGAGTGGTGATATTGTACGGGCGCACCTCGGGTGCTGCCGGCCGGGGCATCCCCCTCGTGTTTAAAGTCCCTCTTTGCAATTGGGGTCTTGATGAGTAAGAGATTCTGATCCTGATTTAGCTATTGCCTTAGTAGATTTAATGTGGTTCGCTAAATCTGCACCAAATATATACTGATCGAATTTCGTATTTTTAATAGTGTCGTGTTTGTTCGTTCAATGTATTTATAACTGCATACCTTCGAGCTAGGGTCTCTCTGTAATGATAGTCGCATAGTAGTCGTCCATCATCACTGAGATATTTTATTAATTCCTGTGAACACGGACTACCCAGTGTTATAGTGAGGGCTTGCCCAAGCGCCGCCAACCTGCTACAAAGTTGATTTTGTTTGTGTTCACTGAAGTTATCTTTTTTAAGAATTATTTTACTTAAAGGAGCTTTTATTTCGGGGTTTAATGTAGGCTCTCTCATCGCTTGACAGTTTTCAGGAATAAGGTATAAGTTTAACAACTCAGACCTCTTTTCTTTTTGTAGCTCTTTAGCTAAAATATGGTTCCAACGAAGTTAAATGTCTGTATGCAGGTTTTTGCCAAACTGGCTTTATCCGGTCAACAGTCCAAAAGCAAAAGCGATTTTCCCGCCCGCCAGCACGTTTGGCGAAAAATGGCGGCAAAATAAAATTGGTGAATAACGATGATATCTTTCGATTTATGTATTAAAAACATATAAATGTATATATTTTTAGAACCCTTAAGAATTAAGCTACGTAATAACGTAAAAATGTGTATGTTTAACCTCAAAACCATTTGCAACAAACAAATTGTGAAAAAACTTTCCGTGTTTTTTCCAAATTTTCCCAAGAAAAACATTTCTTATTAAAAATAAACGTGTTTTATTTACCTTGTATATACTTTACTCGAAAGAACATGAAACGTTTAATAGAATACAATTACAAAAATAACAATGTCCATGCAAATATTTTACAACACAAGCTCTATAGAATTAAATTCTTGCATGTTCGAAAAAGTGTCACGTGCTATTTAATCTCTTATTATCTCTTATCATGGAGTATTTAGTGGAAGACACTCATAAAACTTATATGTTTTATGTGTAGATATGTCATATAAACATATTACAAATGTTATTTACAAGAATAATTTACTATATAATTAGAAATAGTTAAAATCGAGCGGGCCGTTGACCAACGGGCCAACGAATGAATAAATCATGCACACTCAACTCGTTCCGAAATTTTTTTTACAATGTTGACATACTTAAAACTTTTTAATACGACGGGTTGTTTATTCTGCTATAGACTAAAAAAAATTCTTTGAATACACAAAGTTTACTTGAACAAACTGAAATTAAGAATGGAGCGCGGCAGTCGAGGCCCAAATCGGGTCGGGACCATTGAGCGGACTTTTTTTAGACACCCGATATGGGACCGTTGACTGGCTAAGGTATCATCGCCTAATATATCAGGATCTTACCCAGGTTTACTAATAATTATATCCGTTTCATCAGAAATTGGGTATTTTTCTGTAAAAGTTTTTTGTAAGATTTAGTAAGTATTTGCATAAAAATATTGAATTTTTGTTGGTTTCGAAATTTGTCGAGTTTCATCAAAATGAACTGTCGTAATCCTGATTATGATTTTTGAAACATAAAAAGCAAAGTGTTAATTAAATAACAACTATGCGAACTGGTGTTATCAAACCAAATACCTACGCTGTTATTTTATCATCTTTGTGCGATCCAATTTCGCTAATAAAAAACATGTATTATCAAGCCAATGACATTGTTCTTGCATGTTATTGTCAGTATTTTGAAATAATAACCGATCTTTTATGTGGGTAGATTTAATATTGTCGCGTAAAGTATGTAAAATTTATATATTTGTTATAACAACCCGATATCCTCCGGGTTGAAATCGTCTAACGATTGCAATGGTTCACAAGTAAGTTGTTGTGAATCGTGACTATAACCTTCTGTTATAGTCTCATTCTGTTATAGTCACAGACAGCCGTCTTTTACGTTTTATACGACGTTCGAGACGTTTAATTTTTGTAATGATAGTTTCGTTGTCGTCATCCTTAGATCTTGACTTTTTCCGTTTCCCCATTACTTATTACAAAGTGTAAGTATGAAATATTACGTGTGGTTCGGACAACACAAAATCGCGTAATGGCGCGCAGACGCTGCCGTTGAGCGAGGTGAACGAGTGAGGGAGACGGAAGATAGTTATCTTCCGTCTCGTTTTGGGTCTGTAAAAGCACAGAACAACATTACTCACACAGAAGAATTGTAACTACATATACAATAAATGCAACCATAGCCTTACACAACTACAAGACAGTGGCGCCCCATAGGTATAGCAGTCAAAAACTACTAGTAACGGGTTTCTTCTTATATTTAATTACTTTTTAATTTTTTGATAAAAAAAAAAAACAAATTGCCACTAAAATGTAAAAAACACAATATCGTTTATTCAACTTACAAAAAACACTAGTAAACGCAAAGGATGCAATAACATGACAATAAGTAGAAATTTTAGAGGCAACTCAATTTCTTATCAAATAAGGCAATTATATCATGCATAGAAAATAGCAAGTAAAATAGAAATTGTTTGAATTATTTAATTTTTCATTTTTATACATTTCATCAACAGTGTTTTGTGTCTGATGCAAATGCAGGAAAACAGTAAGAGCAGGTTAAGAAATCTGTTATAAATCATATTCATGTTTTCTTTTAACATTTTTGTGTGATCGTTTACGGACATTTTAAAAAAATACACCGATTTCACCATTTTCTTAAAATCACTAGCAAGGTAACCTAGAAATGTTCCTGGCGTAACTATAATACGTCGAACGTCCTTTTGTAAAGATATAAACACTTGAGACCAGTAAAAACACCGTAATATTTAAATTGTAATGATTGTAAATCACAACTCACTTTACGCAAAATGTCGTCACGAATCAATTAATGTTTTTATAATAATGACGGCTTCGGATTTCAAACAAACTGGCAGGTCGGTGTGACCGGTTATGTTAAATAAATAAGAAGAAAAATCAACAATTACCTAAGTAATTGATAAAAGATTTATTTATTAAAATGTAACGAATATATTATATTATATCGCACACCCACATGCAAACATTTTGTATGTGTGAAGTGCGAAAATACGTCTATAGGAGAAACATGAGCCTACTGTAAAAGTGTGACGGAGACAGCACCATCTCGTGTGCTGCTATATAAAATATGGTAATCGTCTTCTGTTTAAACATAAAGTATAATATAAATTTGAACTAATTTTAAATTGGAATCATTAATGAATGAAAGCCCAATTTATATTTTAATTTTTCCCTTCTCCCATACCTACCATGTACCATGTAGTAATAATCTACCACTGCTTTTAGGAGCGGGTTAGAAGTATCTTATAAACTTTCTTGAAATATATAGCACCAACCTGCTAAATTTCGTTACAATCGGCTTAGTAAATTCGCCGTCAATCGCGGACAAGAAAAATCTGAAAGTATTAGAAATGTATTCTGCTGCTCATTTTAGTCCATATATTTTTTTATATCTTTACTGTAGAAAATTTACTCTTCTAAATATTTATTATAAGATAAATAGATAAAGATACACTCGTACAATGCGAATGCGGTTCACGGGGAGACTAAGGTTGACATTCTATGACCATAACGCTCGGGTATGGTCCGAAGTTAGTGTCAAGAGTCTCTGGAACCGGCGTGGTTGTATGTTGTAACTTGTAATGTGGAGGAAGCCTGAAAGGTCTAGAAGGATCGCAAGATTCGGCACTTGATACTTTCAGGCTACTCCGTAAGGGATTGGGCGTATAAATATGCATGTTTGTAGATAGATATAACAGATGGTAAAGTGACATAAATAACATACCCATTTAAATAGATATAACCTTAAACAAATGCAATAACGTACTTTGCTTAAACAAATGCGTGTCTCCCGTAATAAGTGTCCAAGACATGGCAATTACTGTCGTACAGTCTATAAATGACCAGACGTCTATGTCAAGCTACATTGTCTGAGGATAACTAATAGCTATGTGGTCGGATATTTTCTTTTTGTTGGCGGGCTTCTACGGTGTAATCAATGCCCTAAAATTGCGTAAGTTTCCAGTTTATTACTAATGTTTTAAACAGCGTAACGCACATGATTGGACAAATAAAAATGGTGAAAAGGAATTACTTCCGGAAAAATTAGACTTTTAGAAGTACCTATCTTATTTTTTTTATTTTAAATTCATAATTTCCCCTAAAATACATTATAAAATACGTTAATACAGTAATTTATATAAAAAAATAGAATTAGCCTTTTTTGCTGTTTAAACTTACAAACATTGACATCAATTAACTTACAACCTATTTTTTTTATAAATGATATCTTATTTATATCTTCGTCTATCGGCGTTTGGTTTAAAAACAGCTTGTCTTTCGACATAGACCTCCTCTAAAGATTTCCATTTCCCCTGTCTTTTGCTACTCGGGTCTATTCTGAACCAGCCATTTTTTTATGTCGTCCTCCCATCTTTTTGTTTGTCTTCATTTGTTTCTTTTACCATCTCTTGGATACCATTGCGTTATAATTTTCGTCCATTTCTCTTGTTTTTCCCTTAGCATGTCTTGTTTTTCCCTTAGCATTGTCCATCGCCATTTCAGTGTTTCAGTTGTGTTACACACACATTTTTTTTATGATATTGGAAGACAAACAAGCAAACGGATTTCCTGATGGTAAGAAATTCACGTCGCCTAGAGACACCAAAGGTGGTAATGGTGCGTCACCAACCTGAGGCCGGGATGTTAGGCCTCGAGCAAAAGTAAATTTACCGGCTACCTCACCCTCCGAACCAGAACACGTCATGACGTTACAGCGGCAGGAATTGGTAAGGCGGTGGTAACAATCGGATGAGTCGCTGCGAAACTCTACCACCTAGTCAGATGTCACGGTGTTAGTGAGGGTACGCTTATGCTCGCCTATTACGAGCTGCCTGGCAGGAAGGCAGATGATTTTTTCTGCAAAGGAGCCCGGACCAACACAGGGGAATATACATACAGTATTACAGTAATACATACAGTAATTTAGTGCAATAAAAATTAAAATTATTTTAAACTTCTTTGTCTATAAAAAAACAAATTTGAGAGAGGTAAAAATTAAAATAAAAATTGTAACACAATTTATAAAGTCCAATTTTTGAAGTTATTTTTTTTCGGAAGTGGTTACTAATTATGACAATTGTGTCATTTGGAGGATTATTTGCCTCAATAGTTAAACAGAATTAGCAAAATAAAGGCTTATTTTACATCTGTTATAATGGATTTCCGCAAAATAACGCCTGATTCAATAAAATACCATTTTCGTTTGTCTAATCATGCATCTAACACCCTGTATGAGTCCATTATAATTTACAATGAACTACGGCTTATAATTTTTTTTGGAAACAAGAAATTTTATCTCAAAAGTCTCTTGTTGACAGTTGAGCAGTTACAATTTGGAAAGTACTAAAAAAAAATTGTGAAACTGTAGCTATTGCACTTCGTTAGCATAGTCCAAACTTTCTATTTTCTCAATCTCATATAGTCCTTTCGGGGTCGATTATTAAAAAAAGTTAACCTACATTAGAACTCTTTAGCTACATGCATATTAAACTTCATCAAAATCGTTTTAGCTGCTAAGCCGTGAAAGAGTAACAGACAGACGGACTTTTTTATAATATTAAATATGTAAATATATCGCCTCTGTGGTCTAGCGGTTCGGTTGTTGGACTTGACTGCATGAGGTCCCGGGTTCGAATCCCGGGTCGGGCAACAAAAAGAAGATTGGATTTTTCCAATTTTCTAATAAAAAAAAATGTTGCTCGGGATAGGATATGTGCCCGGTTGGCGATAGGCTTGCCACCTATCACATTATGGGACTTAGTATCTTCGGCTAGTCGTGGGTACCCTGGTTGTGCCTCTGCCTACCTCTTCGGGGATATGGGCGTGAAGATACTAAATATATAGCTACGCAGTGGATGGCCCTCAAAATGTGAATTTATTCAATATTTTTTTTTAATATGACATGGCTATGAAATACAACAATGAAGCTATTTTACTAATGAAGATTACAGTCCTAACAAACACCTAATGTTATTTCCATATACTGCTAACTCACTCTTACGTACTGCCCTCTCTTTCTGAAAGTCTTCTTTTCTTTTCTTTCTTTAGGTTTTGGCCTTCACGTTAGTATTTTGCTATTAGTCAAGTAGAAATTTAAATCAAATTTTAGATCAATTTTAATCATTTATAATTAGTCATCAGTCATAAGTCTTCAGTAAGTTATGACAGGCTCTAGGGTAAAGCGGTGGCCTCATTACTAAAGCTCATGTAGTGAGATTTGGCGGCAACGAGGTAATACACGATACGATATTTTTTTCATGATTATTTCATTTGTGCACTTTCACTGAACAAAATTGTACAAAATGCCACCAAAATTGACTAATTTCACTCAATATTTAACACGAAATTCAATAATATGAAAAAGTTACGACAATTTCCATTCACGATGGCGCCAAAACTCTTTGACTCTTGCGATGACATTTGACAAAGTCAAAACGAAAGAGAGATCAGTATGTTAGAGTGAGTTAGCAATATTTGTGTAGTAACATAGCTTCATGGACACAACTATACTTAGAAGTAACCGTTTAAAAGCAAATTAAAATTTTCATGAGCTAAGTTGTTATTTTACGACGAAAGCGCTTAAACGCTATCCAAAGGTGGTTCAAGAGTCTCCAAAACCGACGTGTTTGCATGCAAAGAGTAATCAAGTGCATGAAGCTAGGGCGGTCTGAATGGATTGTGGCACTTGGTACTTAACACTCTCTGTCTACCACATACGGAATTTGACGTAAAGATGTGTAAAATTAAAGAACAAAATGTAATCATCAGTAGCCTCTGTGGTCTAGTGGTTTAGTTGTCGGACTTGACTGCATGAGGTCCCATGTTCGATTCCCGGTTCAGGCAACAAAAATAAAATTGGGTTTTTCAAATTTTTTAATAAAATAAAAAGTTGCTCGGGATTGGATATGTATGTGACCGGTTGGCGATAGGCTTGCCACGTACCACACTGTGGGACTTAGTGTCTTCGGCTAGTCGTGGGTGTACTTTCTGTGCCTCTGCCTACGTCTTCGGGGATATGGGCTTGAAGATAATCAGTCGTTCAATTAGTACGGCATTGTCATTTGAATGCTATGAATAAATTCTAGATTTCTTATTAATTTCAAAAAGCTAATTACGAAATACGTTTCGTCTTTAGCCTCTAATATAAATTTTATCGAGTTTCCTAAACGTATAGCAATAACTACCAAGGCAAGGCAAGGCTAGTCGTGGGTGCCTTGGTTGTACCTCTGCCTACCTCTTCGGGGATATGGGCGTGAAGATACTTTTTTTTATAGCAATAACTGCACAACTTTCGCACCACTGGAACTATTTATTACACATTTAGTATCTGTTACCTACCTTAGCCATGTGGTCCGTAGTAGCACCATTATCCTTACCCTAGTTGGAAACACGCGCTGAATAACTTTAAACTTAAAAATAATGACTTGCGTCTGACGAAAATACGTAATCCTTGAACCTTGAAAATTTATTCGTATCAGCTGTTTATAGAGTCATACGTGATCATTTTGAGGACGTGAACAAGAACTTTTCATGACAAATGGCCGTCAACTATAGACACCATAGATGTCACTGGTGCATTTTAAGAGCATTTCAAGCCGTATGTAAAAGTCTATCAGCTATCATAACTTCCAGCATGGATCAGAAAATGACGAGCACTGAAGCTAGAATAGATAAGGTGTTTATACCAATCTGAATGAAATGCCAGACTTATGATTACAAAACAACACTAGTAAAATCATCCTGTCACCTTTTTTTATTAGATCAATACCAAAGCGATGGGGTCGTCACGTGTCGTGTCAATATCTCAGGGTTTTTTTTAATTTAAAAGATTTTGGTTTCAAAAAGATAATTTAAGCTGCAAGTACTAGTTGTAAATTATTACTACTTCGTCTAGTTAAGCAACAAAAACCTGCAAAAAAGACCTTTTAATAGGAAATATTCTTTGGTATAACTCAGAAATCATTTGTTAGATTTTGATGAAATTTATATGAAACGAAATATTTATATAGGTTTATATCGGCTCTGTGGTCGAGCGGTCCAGCGTTAGACGTAACTTGACGAGCGTTCGATTCCGTGTTACACAACAAAATAAATGTGGTTTTAACATTTTTTTGATAAAATCAACTTTGCCCCTGATTGAGTGTGTGCCCAGTTGGCGATATGCTTGCCTATCACATTATGGGACTTAGTGTCTTTGGCTGGTTGTGGGTGCCCTGGTTATGCCTCTGCCTACCTCTAAGGGGATACTTGCGAATCCATATATATAATCCACATTGAAATAATTAAGCAATAAAACCGCAAAAACCGACTCCGACTATTTTATTATGTACCACGTCGCGATTTCATCATTATTGTCTCAAAAGTAAGTCCCACATACATTTTATCAATATCCTAATATAGTATGTTTATTTAAACAAACGAGTACAAGTTTATTTCAACCATCGAACTCGGGACCTCAAGAAGTCAAGTCCGACGTCGGACCGCTGGACTATAGGCGATAGCATGTTGTTAATATTAAAAGATTCTATCAATAGCCATCTTCTATCAATATCGCCTGTATCATTATAACAACTATCCATGTCATAACAATTTTACATTGTGACTTGATTTACAAATATATGAAAAATTTTAGCTCAATCCAAAACTGGAAACAAATTTGACTTGCAAGAATCCTCCTGAATCCAGACAAACAATCATATTATGTTGCAATTTGAGTCTAAGCTTGTAAAAGACGTATAGACGAATAATCTGTGTGTACAGGGTGACATTCAAAGCATCAGCCAGATTTTGAGAAACTATTCAGAACTGGCACCATTTTAGATCTACGAAGTAATAAATAAAAATAAAAAAATTAAAAATAAATTAATGATATGTATCCAACGCCAAATACAAGATACATGGCTATAACGCGAACAAAGCAAAAAAAAAAACGTCATGACTCGTACTAGGCACGACATGGCATCAAAACAATTGAAGCATTTTTGCGAACTGTTCAAAATGAAAACATTCATAAAAGTAAATATTACAATTTGGCAAAAATATTTAAAATGCATTACCATGTAAGCCTTTACCCACTTATATTAAACTTTGGCCGGTACTTTCAAAGTAAAAATAAAAAAATAAATTCCAATTTCTCGTAATCTTCGCATCACGCCTGAACGGATGGAATAAAAAATAAAAGCTTCCAAGTCGTCCGTGGAGGGTTCTGTAATAGTATCTACATGATAAAAACCCTTGAAAATTTAAATGAATTACAATTAGCAACTATTTCTTGCAATTCACCCATTTCGTTATGCGATTCTAAACTACACAGTGATATCTAATGACAGTCAGGTACAACTGTTTGAAGTGTTTCTTAGTTTCTGCGAGTGTTACCGCAACGATTGAAAGCCATATTTATAAAAGAAGAAGAAGAGAGATACTTTTGCACATACCTATTTATCCAACCTTAAAAAATATAAGTAGTTCAAAAGTGGTTCCTGCGCACTGCCAATGGTTGCCCGTGGTACGTACGCAACAAGGACCTACATCGCGATCTAGATTTGCCTACAATATCGCATCATTACCGTTATCCGAACGCTATTTTGAAATAACGGCTGCCCACCCGAACCCGGTGTTAGCACCCGCGTGTGACCCACTAGATTTAAAAGACCTCGTCACATAATATCGAATCCTTCCGATTTGAAACGATCGCAAATCTCCGCCCCAACCTTAACACAACTAGCACAGTCTTCACACCTGACGGTCTCTGCGACGAAGAACTCTTTTCCGCCGCGCATCTAACGCCGCAACCTTTCCAACCGATTAAGTAACCAGCACGAAGCACCAAGTCGAGGTACGGTCTGCCGAGATTAAGCTCTTGTTTCTGGCGTTGTAAGGAACACATTAATCCATTTAAATAACAAAGTTCAGTGAAGTTTTGAAAACGAGGCTTATTAAAAAAAATAAGTGTTGATGTTACAGTACATATAAAAAAATACTAGATCTCGTTCAAACCAATACTCTGTGGAAGTTTACGTAGCAATGTACACTGTATATCTTTTTTAGTTTTATCATTCTTATGTTTTAGATGTTGGAAAATTTGGAAGCGTCTCTCGATCGAACTATTAAATTTAGAAAAAAAATATCATACAAACCCCAATATCATTTTTGAAGACCTGTTCTTAGATATCACATCTGTGTATTTGGTCAAAAACATTTCAGTTTTATTTCTAAGTTTACTCAAAATTCATTGTTATTTTTCTATTTTGGTTTAAATATCTTCAGTTCGGTTCGGTTATTTGGTGTAAATATCTGAGGTTCACAGAATACATGTACTTACCAAGTTTCAATAGCATGGCTCTTATAGTTTCGGAAAAAGTAGCTGTGACATACGGACGGACAGGCGGACATAAATGGCAAATCTATAAGGGTTCCATTTCTTGGCCTTTTGCTACGGAACCCTAAAAAAGGGGAACAATTGGAGGGAAAAAGGAATACCAATGCTTTAAATTCATACAATCTGTTAGTATTTATTAAGCTCAAGCCATACGAAGCTCGCCGAGACTATTAAGAACCTCGGTATTTTTAAAGGCAGTATCTTCACGCCCATATCCCTGATGAGGTAGGCAGAGGTACAACCAAGACACCCCGACTAGCCGAAAATACTAAGTCCCACAATGTGATAGGTGGCAAGCCTATCGCCAACCGGGCACATTTCCAGTCCCGACCAAAATTTTTTTATTATTAGAAAATTGGAAAAATCTAATTTTCTTTTTGTTGGTCGACCCGGTATTCGAACCCGGGACCTCATGCAATCAAGTTCAACACCCGGACCGCTAGACCACAGAGGCGATTAAAGGCAGTAAAAGTATCAAATAAAATATATAACATACAAATGAAGTCAAAGAAACCACAATGTCTTTCATGTTTACGTTGTGTTATTGAATATAATTGACATGATAGTTTAAGTATTTCCATAATACTAAGTATTTATCCCTGATAACATATAATTAGTTTACTACTGTGATATTGCAAATATATTATATTAAGGTTACTTGCACTTGCAATTTAGATACACAATTGTAAATCTTTCGTGTTCTTTGAGACGTATGTATGCGTCATAATCTAATCACCTGGAATCACGGCTTATTAACTTCAAAGAAAACTGCAAGAAGCAGTTCCAATTTTCTTTGTATCGTCAATTGTTTATTTTTTAAACAAAAAAAAGCATCTTCACGCCCATATCCCTCTGAGGTAGGCAAAGGCACAACCAAGGCACCCACGACTAGCCGAAGACACTAAGCTCAACAATGTGATAGGTGGCAAGCCTATCTCCAACCGGGCACATTTCCGACCCCGAGCAACATTTTTTTTTATTACAAAATTGGTAAAACTCAATTTTATTTTTGTTGCCCGTCCCAGGATTCGAACCCGGGAACTCATGTATTCAAGTCCAACAACTGAACCGCTAGACCACAGAGGCATGTGCCATTAATCAAGTTATATATGTTGCGTTAACAATTTTTTTATGATATTGCAAGGCAAACATTTGCGTTAAGAATTTTTTTTTATGATATTGCAAGGCAAACATTTGCGTTAAGAATTTTTTTATGATATTGCAAGGCAAACATTTGCGTTAAGAATTTTCTTATGATATTAGAAGGCAAACATTTGCGTTAATCGTAAAAAATTCACGCTGCTTAGAGGCACCATCGGTGGTAATGGCTCGTTGCCAATATGAGGCCAGGATGTGAGACCTAGAGCAAAAGTAAATTTTTAGGCTTCCTTATCTTCCGAACTGGAACAAGTCAACGGCAAGCATTGATGTTATGACGGGAGAAATAGGTAAGGTCATAGGAACTCGCAAAATTCTTAACATTGTCCAGTTTTGTTTGAGCTGGTTTGACACGTATAGAATACATATACATACTTCTCAAGTCTACTGCTAGAACCAAACATAGCTAAAAAAACTCAACTTAAAAAATTTTTCTTATTTTTTTTTATTTGCAGCGGAATATATGAAACCATGTTCAAGAAATGATCCACATTTAAATGAATGTGCATTAAAATCAGCTAAGGAGTCAGTCAAAGATTTCATCATGGGTGATCCCAGTCGAAATCTGAAGATAATGGATCCCCTGTATGTCAAGGAAATTGTAGTCTATATACCTGATAAGAGTGGACTGAAGATCGTCTTTAAAGAAAACAACTTCTACGGAATCGCAAAAACACAAATTAACAAATTGAAGTAAGTAGCAATAATTAAAAAAAGTAGGTCGGTCTTGACGCTAGAAGTTTTGTCAACGAGATGACCAGATAAGTGATATTAAATACTTTTATTTTTTGAAAGTTCATAAAGCACTTTATCAAAAAATTAGGAAAGTGACATTTCAGATTTTTGGCGCCATCGTTAAAGAAGTTCGTAGTTTATTCGTAATTAATGAAGTTCATAAAATTGTTCAATTTAGGTGGCGATTAGTTCAATTTTGTTCGGTTAATATGCACAGGTGAAACAATTATGAAAAAAAAAGATGGGTTGCACTCCAGGAATGCCGGCAGAAGTGAAAACTCGAGTACTAACGATGTGCATCAGTATGAAAGTACTATCATTTATGAACAAATATTATTTTCATATCAATAACCTGCGTTTGGCTTGACAAAAACTCGCTAAAGTAAGACCACGTGACGGCTAGGAGCGTCGTCATATTATCTGTATAACGAACATTGCTCGTCTACACATAAAACTTATTTTCAATATGGAACAAATAGATACGTATAATATCTGTTGATATTATACGTATCTGCTATCATGTTGTCTTGTGAGAATGTAATGGTAGGTATATTGCGGCGTGTTATCCATTGCGAATCCTATACTCTTCGGAAACATCTAAGCAATACAAAAACAGCAATGAATCTACGTTTTATTTTAGATCTCGCGCAAGCGCTTGCGCAAGGGTTCAGAAGTTTTTGCCCATTCCAAAAAAGTGCGTAACGCCGCTAAAGAAGGTTTCAATTAAAAATTAATGTACTGTGTATTTCCTCGCTGCCGCAAATTTCACTAAATTAGATTGAGTAACGAGACCTTAACTCAAGACCCTGACATAACTGTGTATGTAATGACTTAAAATTACTGTTAAAAGAATTTGTTAATATGATTTTTTTTAAATACGGAAGACATGGTAGCATGGCATGGTTTTATCAAGCCCCAGAAAGGCGCATTTTATATTAAAAAAAAGAATGACATTTTTTGATGAGCGCGCATCTGTAACAAAAAAGTAACATCATGAAGTTGCCTGCTTTAGAAATATGTTACTACATTCACAGACGTGTTTTGATTTTATACGATTGCGATTTATATACTTCTCGTTATATTTTTTTCGATAATGCCATAATCAAGTGTAACTTTTAACGCGCACGCATTAATACACGCACCCAATTTTTTAATTTATACGGCACTAGCGGCCCGATACATGCTTGGCTACGTATATAACCGCATTAATGACATAACAAAACAAAACAAAAAAAGAAGTAAAAATACTGAAAAAAGTTTCAGTGTGGCAGCACAATCTCCATCTGTAAAGGTTTCATTTTGACAGAAAAATACCCATTAACAAAACGATCCGACATTTTTTTTATTTTTTACCAAAAATTTACATATTTTATTAATATAAGTATACATTAAGGCATAAGTGCTTAAGACCACTAGGGTTTACTATTGAATGCCAGTTTCTTCGCCGTGCACGTAAGCACATTAATTATCTATTATTTATAACAAAGCTACATATAAAAAATAAATAAGTTATTAGTCCGCCCTAGTAAAACTCCTTAGTAAATAACTCTATGTTACTTAATAGATACATATTTAATTTATATTTAATATTTGAATTCATTTGTTACAAAAAATGTGACAAATTAAAAGGCACTTCACCAATTTTACGCAAACTTTACACAAACCATCTACTAAATAGTCCAAACAGAGTCTAAATATTTGGTTTTGATAGGTGAGTCCGTTCTTGAGTTGTAAAATAATAACGAAAAGTGGCATTCACTGTATTATCTATTTATTGTATAGATAATGCAGTGAACAAGCACACGATTAAGCAATGGTGACAATAGATAAAGCGTTGCACTTTCCCGGATAGGAATACCCGAGATAGTTACTGCACAGTATTACCATCAGATGCCATGTTGATGATTACCCGTTTAACTGGACTAACACGAGCATAAATTTATTGCATTTTTAATAAGTATACTAAGAAATGGACACAAATTTCCATAAAAAGATAAATCAATAGTGGTTTTAATGCCTAGTGGATCAATGTTAAAATTTAAATATTTTACAGTTAATAGAATTTAACTCATTAAGAATTTTAATTAAGATAATATCTTGTCTTGAGAATATTATTAATATTTATATAGAGAAAAAAAGGGGCCACATAATAAGTTTCAATTAAACTATATTTGCACATTACATCCTGGCCATACACCAGATCTATCACATCCACGGTGTCTACATACCCTGATTGTCTCTTAGCATCAAGAAAGCCATGTCTCTGGTCGCTGTGTTATTAGGTAAAAAAAAATAACTACGTTAAAAAAAACAACTTCAAAACTTAGGATTAAAAAATAATAAAGATTTATTGTTATATATATCATAGTACTTTTTATTTATATGTGCTATTCATTAATAGGTTTGAAGTCGGTACAGAGCCTTAAACTAAAAATTATATTATAAGTATTAATTTGGCTTGACACCGACCTAAAATCATTAGTAAATAGCACATATAAATTATAGGTAGTACATAATTCAAATTAATTCTTTATTATTATTTACTTTTAAGTTTTGAAGTCGGTTTTTTTAACGTAGTAATTTTTATTTAATACTTTTTGATTTATTGCGTATATGATTTCATTTAATAATAATTGACATTGGGATAGGTGATAGATGAAAAAATGCTCGTAAAATAAAAACTAATAAGCCCACCTGAATCAAATTTTTAAGGTACCAATTTGAAACTATTCTGCATCAAACCAAAAAAGAATGACGTAAATCGGTTCAGAAAACTGGGCAAAATCGGTGTACAAACATAAAAAAATATACCGGCCGAATTGAGAACCTCCTCCTTTTTCGACGTCGGTTAAAAGTAATAATTACGTATCCTAAAATATGACAGTATCAATAAAGTATCTTAAAACTTAAATATATTTATTTTTCTACAACAAAAACTAAGTCATTAAGGACCGTATTACAAAAGATACATACACATGTAATTTTAGGACCAAGACCCTTACGGGGGGAGACATTATCGAGTGCCAAATCTCACATATCATTACAGTTGTTTCTGGCTTCCTCTACATTCATTACCCTTTTCATACAAACACGCCGATTTCAGAGACTCTTCAACACCTTGG
>NJDC01001870.1:60025-75634 GCA_002245475.1 Calephelis virginiensis | reverse complement strand
CCTTATATATATATATATATATATATATATATCGCACTTGGCTGATTGAGGTTGACCATATAGCTATTTTAAGAAATCGGATCTGCGCCCCATGAGTATGGTAAAAAGCGAAAATAGTGACATCATTTAGTATGAAACTTATTTTTTCAGCTTCAATTTAAACAAAAAGGTAATAACTATGGATGCATTACTCAACTCTGACGTCAAAAATACCTACGAACTGAGTGGGAAATTACTTTTGCTTCCAATTACTTCGAGCGGAAACTCGTCTTTTAAGTTAAGTAAGTATTACAATTGAAATCTCTCGGGACAAAATTATCCAAACCGATCTCATTACAAAGTTAAGCCGTATTATGATGAAATAATATTTTTTAAACATTTTTTTAGTTTTAACAAGTTTAACTTATAATAAATTTCTTTTAATATTTAGTTAGAACTTTAGTCACGTCTATAGATATTTACCATCACATTAATAAACATAGACTAAAGTACTCCAAGGTTAGAGTCCACATTAAAATCTATAATATACATGTAATTGAGGCTAGAATGTACACTTAAATCTTTGGAGTATTTTAGTCTATGTCTACTGATAAAACGGTTATGGCTAGGGTTAAGTACCTGTATTTTTTATAATAGATTTCTCCCAATATTTAGTTAGAACTTTAATCACGTCTATAGATATTTACCATCTTAATAATAAACATTCATTAATTTCATCCGAGCTTCAACTTCGCACTATAGTCTATATAATAAGTGTGATTAGGACTACTATTTACAATTAAGCCTTGGAGCATTTTAGTTTTTGTTTACTAATGAAACGGTAGCAATACTTAAGCTCCTGTAGGATTTAAACTTTTTTGTTTGTTACCTATCTTCGTAATAGAAACACGACAGTTGTGTAAACTGGTGTTATCCTCATCTCAGTTCATTTAATGATTATAAACTAGTATTAAAAAAAAAAATGTCTCTTCACGCCCGTATCCCTGAAGAGGTAGGCAGAGGCACAACCAGGGCACCCACGACTAGCCGAAGATACTAAGTCCCACAATGTGATAGGTGGCAAGCCTATCGCCAGCCGGGCACATATCCTATCCCGAGCAATATTTTTTTTTATTAGAAAATTGGAAAAACCCAATTTTCTTTTTGTTGCCCGACCCGGGATTCGAACCCGGGACCTCATGCAATCGAGTCCAACAACTGAACCTCTAGACCACAGAGGCGATAAACTAGTATTACCTACATAAAATTACATATTGTAGAGTTAACTTTTCTCGATAAGATTTATAGACACTCATTATTTATCGATGAAACTTAACAACACTACTAAACTTATCAAATTTATAAATGAAACAATATTTTATCTATTAATATCGATTATTTGATAATATCGATTTTATTTATCGCAACGTTCGTAATTAATATTGGTGGTAATCGTACTGATCACCAACTAAAATTATTTAAGATGCATACTGCCTTTTTCTGATGAAACAAAAAGAAGAATGTAGAATATTTTAGCATTAGTCCGTACGGACTACATACGGACATGTACATGTCAATAAGTGATATTTTTTTATCAACGTTTTCCAAGGTATAGATTAAAAGTCTGTAGAAATATCATGTTCATAATATTCTGATAGCACTAAACGGTTTTTGTCTCTTTATGTTACTATCACTGAATAAAGGCAAAGATAACTTAGTTTAGTGCGCGCGCAACAAAAATACCAATATTCATCGTAAAATATTTAAAGATAAAACTCTACTTCAGAAATTTTCGATAAAAATCATAACATATTATCGATAAATATTAATTGTTTAATTATCGATATGATTATTTGTGTAAATATCGATTTTTTACAGAAAATGCCAATCTGCATGTACGCATGTGGTACGACCACATTACGAAGGATGATGGAAAAGTTTACTGGAACGTTACGAAACATGACGTCAAATATGAAATGGAAAAAGTTGTTTTCAGACTCGAAAATTTACTGAACGACAAAAATATCGGTAAGTGCCGCGGGTTGTTTTGATGACAAATCATATAAATTTATAGAGCTGTGAAAACGTAACTTTTACAAAATGTTTTGTCTTTGTTTCCTTGTTAAATTGTATTTTCCGTATTGGTCCGGGTCTTATGTATTGAATAGATCATCTGCTTTTCTGATAGAAAACTCATAAAACACAAGTATGGGTTGAATAGGTCATACAAATATTGTAACTATCCTACACTTCCTGATACATCATTAATATCATAATTGTTTTGCTACACGAGTCCGGGTTCGATACTGTAATATTTGATTGACTGACTATTCGGCCGCCTCGTTGTTCAAGTGGCTAGCGTACACGCCTAACTACATCGGCCAACCGCGAGGCTTGGGTTCGATTTCCGACGGGGGCAGGCATTTGTGTAATACATTTAGGTGTCTGCATTTCCGGGTCTGGGTGTTTATTAAATTAATTCAGATATCTGTTGAAGTATTTCTATGTATTATAATCGTTGACTAACACCCATATCACAAGCATTTATTTTCTTACTTTGGGGTTAGATTCAATTTGTGTGACTTGTCCAGGGATAATTATTTATTAAAATATTAGTATGAATCGTATGGAAATTTAAACGTAAATAAATTTACCGCCTACCCTGTCGCATAACAAAACTAAACTTATTTTGCTCTGACGATCGTTAGCAATAGGTGCTAGAGCTAAACTATTTACTAAAAGTAGAAGCTAGTTTAAACATTAATTTGAAAAATAGGTATATTCTCTCCGTGGTCTAGTGGACCGATGTTGACCGATGAAAAATAGATTTTTCGATTTTCTAGTTAAAAAACTATATTGCTCGAAATTGGATAAGTGCCCGGTTGTCAATAAGTGTGCCATCACATTATGTGACCGACGATTCTGCTTAATGTTTATCTCTTCGAGGATATCGGGATAAGGATGCTTACTTACATACTTTTTGCAAACTTTCAGGAGACCAAATAAACAACCTGCTCAACGAGATGTGGCGAGAGGTGGTAGCAGATGTGGGTCCTGCCATCACTACTGCTCTTAGTTCCCTGGTAGTGGACAACATAAAAGTACTTTTAGATCAAGTACCATATGATGACTTACTTCCTGAATAATATGTTTGTTGATTAAAATAAACGAAAATTGTAAATTCAGTATCAAGTTTACTAGGTATTTATCCCCGACGTCGTTTGGTAGATGCTGTTCCACACATTTATTTGTGTATGAAAACCAACAAACGTACCATGGATTTCCACAGCCACGATATCCTCTACCGAAACAAACCAAGATCCTACCTTAAGCCGAGGTGCGGTCCCACCCAAAATTCAAACTCTGGCTGAGCACTCTGCTCGCCCTCTAGCCCGGTGACGTTGTTAAAGTCTATAGACGTACACAACAGTAGTCATTTCGGAAAAAAAAAACATGGATTTGTATATTCTTACTATAACTAGCCGACTGGCGAACTTCGTATCGCTTGACATTGATAGCTCGTACAGGTATGGGAAAAATATTGTTTCTTCCATTTACTCTTCTGTTGTCAAAGTTTTACTTTACATCAGAGCCTTCTCCTGACAACTAGCAAAATATCAAAAAATAACAAAATTGGTCTATTGTTGAGGCGTAATGCGACCACGAGAATAGGCGATTAATTTATATATATACAACTTATTGCGTGCTTTATAGTGACTTGACTACCGATGATGCTGACTTATTGCGTCCTGTACACGGACGCAAGATTGACGAGAATTTCGTGAGAAGACGTCGTATGATAAGTACAATGCTACGACAAAAAATTGGCTCGGACATCGTTGCAACACGGAATTGAAAATCGGCGTATTTTCCAATTATATAGTATTTAAAGTTATGTTATATGTCTGCTGAGAAATAGTAGAGACAGAAAGCTTATTGACGAGTATTAAAAGAAACTAGGTCACAAGTATTGTAACATACATACATACATACTACATAGTATAAAACAAAGTCGCTTCCTTTGTCCCTATGTCCATATGTATGCTTAAATCCTTAAAACAACACAACAGACTTTGATGCGTTTTTTAATAGATAAATTGATTGAAGAGGAAGATTTATATGTAAATTTTATACCTGTGCGAAGCCGGGGCGAGCCGCTAGTATTACTTAAGTGAAAAAAATGGGTGTATAATATTTGAACGCAAAAAATTTGCGTTTTTAACTCTTGAAAATTTCCAACAATTTAATCACAACATTAGGAAAAATATTTTATGTACACATATACATGTCACCGTATAATTGTTATGAAACAACGTTACTCACAATGTAACTCGCGAGACTGTATACTGTCTAAAAATTGTATTCTTTACTAAAACATTTACAATTTAACGTACATTCTAGTTTTTAATATTAATTAATTTTTCAATAGGTAACACACCGACAAATTACTAATCTCTTTGGTCTAGTGGTTCAGTAGTTGGACTTAACTCCGTAAGGTCCTGGGTTCGATTTCCGGGTCAGGCAACAAAAAGAAAATTGTGTCTTTTTTCAATTTTCTCATAAAAAAATATTGCTCGGGATTGGATATATGCCCGGTTGGCTAAAGGCTTGTCACCTATAACATTGTGGGACTTAGTGTCTTCGGCTAGTCGTGGGTGCCCTGATTGTACCTCTGCCTATCTCCTCGGGGATGTGGGCGTGAAAATACTTTTCTTTACATACAAATTAACGCTATTGAGTATCTTGCTGTGACATATACTCATGAAAACAAAAGATTACTTATACATTCTTTCCTGACACCAAACCCGTAGCATGAACAGTACGAATAGCAAAAATCTGATTATAATAATAAAAACCACAAAATGTAAGATGGCGAGAACGCTTCGCCGAAATGTAATTTGTTTGCGATAAAAGGAACAATGTGCCCGGCTGCTGAGGCTCAGATGCGATTACCTGGAATGGCGGCCGTAATACAGTTTACACCCCAGACAATACTTTAACTTTTGTCGATAACGCATACGTAAGTGCTATGGAATATTATTTTTCCTTTATCGAGAAAAAGAGTATGATTTTTTATTATATTTGACCCAAAAAACAAGCAGACGGATTTCCTGATGGTAAGGAATTCACGCCGCCTAGAGAAACCAAAGATTGTAAAGGTGCGTTGCCAACCTGAGACCGGTTACTACCTTACCCTCCGAACTGGAACACGTCATGACGTTATGACGGCAAGAATAGGTAAGGCGGTGATACCAATCCGAGTGAGTCGCTGCGAAACTCTACCACCTAGTCAGATGTCACGGTGTTAGTGACGGTAAGCTTAAGCTCGCCTTTTACGAGCTGCTTGGTAGTAAGGCATATGGTCTATTCTGCAAAGGAGCCCGGACCAACACGGAACTTTTTTAAGCGAAACCACTAACGAGGATACTTTTAATTTATTTATATATGTAGAGGTTGCATTACGATGCAAACTCTACTGGCTATTTAAAAAGTATATTTGAATTTTAAAAATATTAAGAACGCATAATGATAAAAGAGAATCGTAAGTCAATTGATCATTGGAAAGATATTGAATAAGATGTAAGCAAAAATTAATGAGAAAATATATTATAACATTTTAAAAAGATAAAGGTCCTTTTATAATAGAAAATATATAAATAATATATCCCGGTGTTACAATTGGCCATCGTCAGCGCTTGGTAAAACTTTAAAATATTCATATTTTTAATTGAAGAGACACTTGTACTGTTTTACGTATCACTTACAATATATAATTTGATAAAAAGCCTACCATAAGACATTGTTGTTTTTGTAATTGCATTATGTTAAAAGTTTCATGTTCTTTCGAATAAAGAATACAGAAGGTAAATAAAACACGTTTGCTTTTAATAAGAAATGTTTTTCTTGGGAAAATGGGGAAAAAACACGGAAAGTTTTTTCACATTTTGTTTGTTGCAAATGGTTTTGAGGTTAAACATACACATTTTTACGTTATTACGTAGCTTAATTCTCAAGGATTCTAAAAATATATACATTTATATGTTTTTAATACATAAATCGAAAGATATCATCGTTATTCGCCAATTTTATTTTGCCGCCATTTTTCGCCAAACGTGCTGGCTGACGGGCGGGAAAATCGCTTTTGCTTTTGGACTGTTGACAGGCTAGAGACACCAAAAGTTGTAACCACGCGTTGCCAACCTAAGGTCGGGTTGTTAGTCCTCGAACAAAAGTAACTTTACCGGCTACGTTATCCTTTAAACCGGAACAATTCAACGGCAACTGTGGTCTAGTCTAGGTGTTGGACTTGACTTCATAAGGTCCCGGGTTCTATTCCCGGGTCGAGCAACAAAAAGGAAATGTAGTTTTTCCAATTTTCTAATAAAAAAAATGTTTCCTGAGATTGGATATGTGCTCGGTTTGTGATAGGCTTGCCACTTGTCTTTGTTGTCTTTGGCTAGTAGTGGGTGCCCTGGTTGTGCCTCTGCCTACCTTTTTAGGGATATGGGCGTGAAGATACTTTAAAAGCTAATTACTTTTCAACAATACAACAAACCAACAAAAGCGTAATACACATAGTAATTTAATTATAACCACAAAATAAATTTTCCTGCACATTAAGATTCTCCGCTAAGCGTTTACTTACCATATCAAAGTCATTTCCGTTGCCAGAGCTGAAATCGGGCTTAATGTTGGCCTTTCAACCTATTGTGTGGGGTATCTCAATTCATAGCGATTCCCAGATGCTTTCAGCTCAGGATAAATGTTTGGATTTGGAATATTCTCCAATTCTTCTTTGGAATTTTCTTTTAAAATGTTGTTCGGTCAATGTTTTCGACTTTGACTGAACGTTTATAAATTTTAGAACACAATGGAGTTTTATACATCTCGTTGTTCTATTTTTCATAATGTAATTTAGTTGCTAGGATGTGAATTTTGGTAGAATGTGTTTTCAAAATGTTTTAGTAGATGAACCAATTTTTAGCCCAGTCAAAAAAACGAACAGGTTCTCAATTCGGCCGGTATTTTTTTTAAATACACAGATTTCTTCGACGTTTCTGAACCAATTTACACAGTTCTTTTTTGTTTGATGCGGAATAGTTTCGAATTGGTCCCATAAAAATGTCAGGTATGTCTGTTAGTTTTTTTTATCTACTTTCACTTATCCCGATGTTTATTTTTATTAAATCAAATCATGTCAGCAATAAACTTTAGAGTATTAAAAAAATCTACGTTAAGAAAAACCAACTTCAAAAGTAAAAAAAATATATAGGTTTAATATTAGACTATCTGTTATTTATATGTGCTATTTACTAATAAGTTTGAAGTCGGTGCCAAGCCTTTAACTAATAATTATATTAAGTAAGTATTAAATTGGCTTCGCACCGACTTCAAACCTGTTAGTACCTAACTGTCACAAATAAATAAAAGGTATATAAAATTAATGTTATAACTTTATTATTTTATACTTTTTGCTTTTGAAGTCGGTTTTTAATAACGTAGTTATATTTATGACAGTTTTTTTTTTGCTTGAACGTGCGTTCAATATTGCGTAAAAGTGGTCTTTGATTTTTTTTTAATACGTTGTTTTTAAATAAGGATAATAAAGTTCATTAGCTAACTGATTTTATAAAATTTTACGATGTATGTTATGAAATGGAAAGAAATGGTAAGAAATGTTTTTAATTGCCTTCAAGAAAAAGAAGGTATAGTTAGGTTAGGTATGATCGACGCCTAAGAATGTTCATGTATAATTTCTCTGTAATTGCAATACGATTTATTTTTTGTTTTTTTAATATAGCATATTTTTGACCTGATCTAACGCTACCAAGTATAAATAATCACGAGGAAAGTACAATTTTTTGTGTATTTAAATTGAATGTATTGAGGTCGGTCGGTAAGTCGTCGTATAAAATGTATCTTTTATAGATTTTGCTTTAGATTTATAAAAGCTAAATCTGTTTTCAACATAAATTTATCAAAAGTACAACAGGAAGCCCCAACCTCACTAGACAAGCTATTATGGAGGTGGGGTAACCTCCTTATAAGTTTTTCTAGTGAGGGTTCTACTTAGGATTTTCTGTAACCATTGAATACTATTGTATAATAATAACAGAGCTTATATTAATAATAATAGAGCTTTTACAAATGTTTAAAAAATGTAAAGAAACTGAAGCAAACAACTTATATATTATATTTTAAAAATGCAAATGCAACAATTCTATGGTTGGCTAAAGCGTAACATAAAAGTATTAAACAAAATGTAATGTGAAAAAGGAGAAGTGTTATTTAAAAAAGTGCAATTATTTTACTAAACAGTAATTAAATTCTATAAAACAAAGTCGCTTTACGATGTGTGTCTGAGATGTCTGTCCTATGTACACTTAGATCTTTAAGACTACGCACCAGATTTAGATAAGGTTTTTACGGTTTCGCAGCCAAAGGCCAAAAACGGAACCTCCATTGATTCGTCCTGTCTGTTCTTCCGTAAATCATGGTCACTTTTTCAGAACCCATAAAAACTATCCTTGATAGAAAAAGGCGTTACTTTACGGAAATCCATGCTTAAATCCAAATAAATAATTTTCAACTTATTTTAATTTAATGTTTTTTCAATAGTCTACTAAAAAAATTGTACATTAGCATTAATTTTATTTAATGTTTTTGATATTATAAATTTGTGCAAATTGCAGAAGAAACGTAAGCTGCAACCACTTTATACTGAACATGAAAATATGAAATGAATGAACTGTAACATAGTTTATAATATGATGATTTTTGCTACCCTTCATGGGTGAGTCGGACTCGCAATTGACCGATTTTATATTGTAAATATATTAATTCAAGAGAAAGATCTATATGTGAAATAACATGATATATTTTTTCCGCTCTTGTAAATCTATACGAAGAAGAATAATAAAATAATTAAGTGCAGTACAACTGTACAAAATGATTCCAACTGCTGATTGATAATTACCTTTAGTTAAGATAGCAAATGGTAATTTTATCAACATCCTACTAGTAGTTGTTGATTTATACTTAAAAATGCAAAAAATCTTCGTATCAATATTATTCATATGATCGCATCGATCAAAATTAATATGGCACCACTTTTTGAGATTTAGAACAAATGTACAAAATAAAAGCGGCCAATCCGTATCAGCAACCGGAATCATGACCAATCTTTCAAAACCAAAACCATCCAATTCCATTGGCTATTGGCCGAGTATATTTTGAGATTTAGAACAAACGTACAAAATAAAAGCGACCAATCCGCAATCATGACCAATCTTTCAAAAACCAAAACCATCCAATTCGATTGGCTATTGGCCGAGTACATTTTGAAATTTAAAACAAATGTACAAAACAAAAGCGGCCGATCCGTAGCAGTAATTAACACTGCGCTTCTTTGCAGAATAGACCATCTACCTTCCTGCCAGGTAGCTCGTAAAAGGCAAGGTATGCTTACCGTGACATTGACTAGATGGTAGAGTTTCGCAGCAACTCGCCTGGATTGGTTCCACCGCATTACCTACTCCTACCGCCATAACGTCAGTTCTTGCCGTTGACGTGTTAAGGTTCGAAGGATAAGGTAGCCGGTTAATTTACTTTTGATCGAGGCCTAATATCTCCACCTCTGGTTGTCTACGTACTATTGCCACCTTTGGTGTGTCTAGGTGGCTTGAATTTCTTATCATGAGGACATTCATCTGCTTGTTTGCCTTCCAATATCATGAAAATGAAAATCGTAAGTTATCTAAAAGTTCCTTCAGTTCGAATACAGTGGTTCCGGTATACGATTTACGAACTGCGACGTATCGTAAATGTTGGGTTGGGGAGGGAGCTGATGGGGGTGACTTTCGTAGTCACGGAGTAATAATTATCACACAAAGCCAAGGGGAAGATGAAACAACTGCTGGTGTATATAAATGTATTTCGCATAGGAAGTTTTACAGATGAACACTTCATCTCTAATAAATTGTAGTAGGAGATCCAAGTCAACTGTTATATGCAGTAAAAGCAGCCTCATCGGAATCTATTACATAACTAGTAACAATTATCACAATATGTTAGAGTAATCCATCCTGCTTACTACTACTAGGCATGTTAGCAAGCAAACACGGAAGCTCAATAAGACTTCTGCAATTATCGCAGATTTTAAATATTAAAGTAATTAATGACTTTATAGTATTACGTTTTAAAAGGCTTATGCTAAGTGATTTTAAGCTACACAGCGCTATCCCTTAAAACTTAGGTATAACTGTATTAAGTATCGATGTTATAGAATTAAAGAAAAAACTAAAAAAAAAACATTTGTTAGATCTCGTTCAAAACAATTTTCGGTGAAAATTTACATGCTATTTTTTTAGTTTTATCGCTCTCATATTTTAGAAGTTGCTTACGTAAAAAAAATAGATTTTATTATCAAAAACAATAACTTTAAGTACTAAGTATGGGAATCCCCAAAACTTACTGTTTTTTTTCTATTTTGTGTGTAAATCTACTTAATAAGTTTCAACAGTATAGGTTCTAAAAAAATGGTTCTGCCAGACATACAGACAGACAGACAGACATGACGAATCTATAAGGGTTTCGTTTTTTAGCCTTTGGGTACGGAAACCTCTAAAAAACATACAGTTAGATTAAGCACCTGCTCTTTTTGGAGTCGGTTTAAAATACTATACATCTCTTTAGAAGTAAACGTTTTACTATATTTGCCTATCACTAAAATCTATGCAGAAATTTTCATAAAACATTATGTAAATTTAAATATGGACTTTTGCAACTGCCAGTACGTATTTCGAAGAAACAAAAATAAAAGTAATAAAAACTCATTCGTTTCGCATTGTTGAGTCTACGCGTAGAATAAAGTCTGCTCCTGGGATTTGATATCACCTGGCCTTGCCGTTTGTATAGAAAGGGAATTTCTCAAGTACTATCCAACCTTCTAACGTCCTTTTACGAGCTCTTGGTTAAATTTGAGCGTCGAAACGTTATTAAGATTAGTTTAAGAAAATGAAATATTTTATCAAATTTGTCTTTTAAATATAAAAATACCTTCTAATATTATAAATGCGATTCGAAGTTTGTTCGTAACACTTTCACGGGAAAACCACTTAAGCAACAATCATGATACTTTGAACACATGCTGTTTGAGGTATTAAAATAACATAGAATACTTTTTCAAAAACACTCGTTGAACGCATGTTTTATTAAACACTGCAAAATTGCAACCACTAATATGCTGCTACGTCATTTGGAAGGGTAGTTATATGGTTGGACTATAAAAGAAAAAAAAACAGGTGCCTAATTTTTTCGTAGTAAGGCGACAGCCACATGTTTTTATGTCTTTTAAGTTTTGGTGAATGAATTACGTTTTTAGCCGACTCTAAAAAAGGAGGAGATTTTTCAATTAGACTGTAGGTACGTTTTTATATTTGTATGTTTGTTACGCGATTACTCTGTGAATAGCTAACCGATTTTGATAATGAATTTTTAGAATGTGTAATATTATTTTCTTACAAACTATGTTAATAGCTGGCCTGTGTAGTTTATAGCTACACTGGCCGTTATTTAAAAAAACATTATGTTTAGTTCCTTCTAAATTTTGAAATGTAGAACAAAAATTTATTCTGGGCAGTATCAAGGAATATAAATACTCTTTAGCAAGAGGTCTGCATTAGTCTGCCTAAGAATCTGTTCTGACACAGTCGGCCACGAGTCTGCTTTCTACTTCTATTTCGAACAGTCTTTTTGACATTCTGGATAATATGTTTTGCTACAGCGCCTGCTGGTCAAAATTCTAATTTGAGAAGTCGACGGAGCGTCCTACTATGACTGCTGCTTGCTGACTGGTGCCTGCTGCTTGGTGGTGGGAGTACCCTAGACCAGCGGTAGCTGCCCGCCGGTGTTGTTCTCTGGCCACCTTCCCAGCTGCCTACTTCTGCTGCTGCTTTTGGCTGCTGAGAGAAGGCGCCAAAGGGTCCCACTAGCCCAACCGCCGAAGCCTACAGCAGCAGTCCATCGACAAGTCCACCGTATCCTACGGCTACCTTTTATTACCTTCTAATCCGGCAGAAACTATTGTTCAAGTGCAGACTTTTTATAGACTTTATTTTATTAGTGTTTATTTTAATACAGTGTTCTTGTTTACATTTTTAATTTTTTTTGATATCAACAGGATTCCATTTTACTGGTTTGCCTGTATGTTTATTTTCTGTTAGCATAGTGGTTGGTGGTAGCTAAGCTATCCCCACTACATTACAAATGTTTTGTTTGAAAGTTGATACTTTCGGGTAGGTTCTATTAAAATTAACTATTTTTGATTTGACAAAAATAATAAAACTAAAATTGGCAATAAACTATTGTATACAAAAAAACGGGTTGCACTCCGACAGTGCCGGCAGAAGTTAAAACTTGAATATTTACGTTGTGCAATTTTGATATTTTGGAATGGTTAGGGAACAGTTTTGCACGAATTTCTTTAATTATTAGTAATGAGTATAATGCAATATTCATTTATTGCGCTATCGTACACAAACAAGACAACACGAACATTCGCGCAAGCGCTCTGCGCCGTCTTATGAATTTTCGATCAGGTAACGTGTCCTGACGCTAGTTTAGAAGTTTTTACCTATTCAAAAAAAAAGTCCGCAACGCCGATATAGAAGTTTTCACTTCAAAAATTTTTGACCTACAATTTTGACATCTCACTAGGTTCCTGTGAAAAAGCTATGAACATTTAATATGCAAGCAGAAACGGGGTCAAATTAGTTGCTTAATAAATTGTTTGCTTTTTTTTTAACTTTTTGCAAAATCATTATATTTTGTAGAAATCCACACTTATACCGCTACTAATCCATATCATATTTTATCAATGCGAAAAAATTATTTGATTAGACTGAAATTGAAAAAGCTCCTCCTTTTTTGGAGTCGGCTAAAAACGAAATTCATTCACTAAAACTTAACAGACATAAAAACATGTGGCTGTCACCTTACGACAAAGAAACTAGGCGCCTGTTTTTTTTTTCTTTTTATAGTCCAACCAAATAACATGCTACCCGTACAAATGACGTAGCAGCATATGAGTGGTTGCAATTTTGCAGTGTTTAGTAAAACATGTGTTCAACGAGTATTTTGAAAAAGTATTCTATGTTATTTTAATACTTCAAACAGCATGTGTTCAAAGTATCATGATTGTTGCTTAAGTGGTTTTCCCGTAAAAGTGTAACGAACAAACTTAGAATCGCATAAATAATGTTAGAAGGTATTTTTATATTTAAAGTATAATTTTGATAAAATATTTCCTTTTCTCAAACTAATCTTAATAACGTTTCGACGCTCAAATTTAACTAAGAGCTCAGAAAAGGACGTTAGAAGGTTGGATAGTACTTGAGAAATTCCCTTTCTACACAAACGGCAAGGCCAGGTGATATCAAATCCCAGGAGCAGACTTTATTCTACGCGTAGACTCAACAATGCGAAACGAATGATCTCTTATGATGGCAATTATCTCTTATGATAGAATATCTTACGATATGATCAGAAGAGCTGTGTGCTTGTTTGATATCTAAACCCATAAAAATCTAAATATGTTCATTATTCCTTTAGTAGGTGATAAAGTCGTTACTACAGATATAAAATAAGCCTTTATTTTGCTTATTCCGCGTAAGCAATGTAACTGTTGTGGCAAATAATCCTCCAAACGACACAGAATGTGACAAGCCTAACTGACGTTCCCACCACCCACCTCCGCGACCAGAACACGAATATAGGAAGAGCTCGGAAAACAATATAAATTGTCACGTGCTTTACATGTGACAACCCTACTTAAAGCTCCCACCTCCCACCTCCGCGACCAGATCACAAATAGTGTCCAAACACGGGAACAGTTACACTGCTTTCGCGGAATTAGCAAAATAAAGGCTTATTTTACATCTGTTATAATGGATTTCCGCAAAGTAACGCCTGATTCAATAAAATATCTTAAAAAAGAAGTCGTCACAGACCTACCATTTATATTCCTGCAGTAAACTACTGTAAGAAAATGCAATTTAAAATCTATGGAGAAACTTTTTTAAAAACTTTGCTAAAGCCTTTGGAAATACGTAGTCATTTGAAAACTCAAGTGGATCCTTTGCCCGGTCTCACCATCTTGTAACGGCATGCAACAGAAAATTGTTTTTGTGCCCAGAGGCAAGCATACGCCGCTACAATGACCTGCACTGTAAGCGGTTGTCCACGGTCTTTGACTCGAAAGCAGTATTTTAATTGTACCTTGCTTTTACATGTGTACTCTGGTTCAGATATTTTAGTTTTTTCTTCAGTTCAGTTTTTCCCCGTGTTGGTCCGGATTGATGAATAGAGTAGACTGTATTGCGAGGCGTCTCGTAAGCCTACTAAGGCTCAGTACTCACGGAGCGGTTTTTAACCGCGCTTGCAGCGGTCGCGGAACTGCGGTTTTATTTAAAAACTAACGAGATTTCATTTGGTTGTGTGTGGGTGGTGTTGTGGTTGAAATCATCGATCGCAAACTTGTACAATTCTACGGGTGGGCAACTGCTGCCATGGGAACCGCAAACAATCGTGGGCGCTACGGGCTTAAAACGCGTCGTGAAATGTCTTTTGCGTATAAATATACATTCTACAAAACCTGCGGCATGGCAGCCGCCGCGGGCGCACGTGAAAACCGCTCGGTGAGTTCTTAGCAGAGGTGAGCAGAGGTTAAAATATAGATAACTAGCTGCTACCTGCGGCTTCGCCCGCGTTTTCACAGAAACCCGGTGTGCGATCGGGATTAAAAATAGCCTATATATTAATCCAGGTCACAATCTATCTGTCTTCCAAATTTCAGACAAATCCGTTCAGCCATTCGAGCGTGAAAGAGTAACAAACATCCATACATAAATACTTACAAACTTTCACATTTATAATATTAATAGGATTACCAACAAGACTATTAGTGGAGTTTTAGCGCCATCGAGAGAAAAGATGGTCGAAGTTTTTTCATAATTATTCAATTTCGTATTAATATTGAGTGAAATTAGTCAATTTTGGTGGCATTTTGTACAATTTTGGTCAGTGAAAGTGCACAAATGAAATAATCATGAAGAAATTAACGTATCGTATATTTCCTCGTTGCCGCCAAATCTCATTACATGAACTTGTGTAAAAAGGCCACCGCTTTACCTGACAAGAGCCTGACATGACTTGACGACTTATGACTGATGACTGATGAATATTATAATTGATATAAAATTTGATGCAAATTTCTACTTGACTAATGGCAAAATACTAACGAGATGGCCAATACCTAAAGAAAGAAAGAAAGAAGACTAGTAGTGGCTGAATGCTGTGCATCAACTTACCAGGGTAGGCATCCATAGCTTTACCTATTCTTGCCGCCACAATGTCATGTTCCGGTCCAATGGGCAGGGTAGCAGGACAATGACGCTCCTGAAACATCTATTGTTTATAAACAATAGATGTTTCAGGCCTATAGGCCTCGGTTGTCTCCTACCATCAGGCGAGCCGTGTGCTCGTTCGCCGAAAAGTTTTTAAAATGAAAACTTCTTTAGCGGCGTTGCGCAACTTTTTTTGGAATGGGTAAAAACTTCTAAACTCGCATCA
>NJDC01001870.1:44812-56755 GCA_002245475.1 Calephelis virginiensis | reverse complement strand
ATAAGCCTTTATTTTGCTAATTCCGCGTAAGCAGCGTAACTGTTGTGGCAAATAATCCTCCAAACGACACAGAATGTGACAAGCCTAACTGACGTTCCCACCACCCACCTCCGCGACCAGAACACGAATATAGAATGAGCTCGGAAAACAATATAAATTGTCACGTGCTTTACATGTGACAACCCTACTTAAAGCTCCCACCTCCCACCTCCGCGACCAGATTACAAATAGTGTCCGAACATGGGAACAGTTACACTGCTTTCGCGGAATCAGCAAAATAAAGGCTTATTTTACATCTTTTATAATGGATTTCCGCAAAGTAACGCCTGATTCAATAAAATATCTCAAAAAAGAAGTCGTCACAGACCTACCATTTATATTCCTGCAGTTAACTACTGTAAGAAAATGCAATTTAAAATCTATGGAGAAACTTTTTTGAAAAACTTTGCTAAAGCCTTTGGAAATACGTAGTCATTTGAAAACTCAAGTGGATCCTTTGCCCGGTCTCACCATCTTGTAACGGCATGCAACAGAAAATTGTTTTTGTGCCCGGAGGCAAGCATACCCCGCTACAATGACCTGCACTGTAAGCGGTTGTCCACAGTCTTTGACTCGAAAGGAGTATTTTAATTGTACCTTGCTTTTACATGTTCAGATATTTAAGTTTTTTTGTACTCTGGTTCAGATATTTAAGTTTTTTCTTCAGATCTGTTTTTCCCAGTGTTGGTCCGGATTGTTGAATAGAATAGACCGTATTGCGAGGCGTCTTGTAAGTCTAAAAACTCAGGAGCGGTTTTTAACTGCCCCGTGGCAGCCGCGACTGCGGTTTTATTTCAAAACTAACGAGACCTAATTTGTGTGGTCACACAGCCGTCGCGGTTGAAATCATCTTCATCATCAACTTGTACAATTCTACGGGCGGGCTGCCCCTGCCACGGGAACCGCAAACAATCGTAGGCGCTACGGGCTTAAAACGCGTCTTGAAATGTCTAACTTTTTGCGTATAAATGTACATTCTAAAGAACCTGCGGGACGGCAGCCGCCGCGGGCGCATGGGAAAACCGCTCGCTGAGTTCTTAGCAGAGGTGAGCAGAGGTTAAACTATAGGTAATTACCAAGAAGACTATTAGTGGAGTTTTAGCGCCATCGAGAGAAAAGATGGTCGAAGTTTTTTTATAATTATTCAATGTCGTGTTAATATTGAGTGAAATTAGTCAATTTTGGTGGCATTTTGTACAATTTTGGTCAGTGAAAGTGCACAAATGAAATAATCATGAAGAAATTAACGTATCGTATATTTCCTCGTTGCCGCCAAATCTCATTACATGAACTTGTGTAAAAAGGCCACCGCTTTACCTGACAAGAGCCTGACATGACTTGACGACTTATGACTGATGACTGATGACTAGTTATAATTGATATAAAATTTGATGCAAATTTCTACTTGACTAATGGCAAAATACTAACGAGATTGCCAATACCTAAAGAAAGAAAGAAAGAAGACTAGTAGTGGCTGAATGCTGTGCATCAACTTACCAGGGTAGGCATCCATCGCTTTACCTATTCTTGCCGCCACAATGTCATGTTCCGGTCCAGTGGGCAGGGTAGCAGGACAATGACGCTCCTGAAACATCTATTGTTTATAGGCCTCAGTTGTCTCCTACCATCAGGCGAGCTGTGTGCTTGTTCGCCGAAAAGTTTTAAAATGAAAACTTCTTTAGCGGCGTTGCGCAACTTATTTTGGAATGGGTGAAAACTTCTAAACTCGCATCGGATCGTCAGATCGAAAATTCGTAAGACGACGCAGTGCGCTTGCCCGAATAAAACTTGTCATGTTTGTCTACGATAGCGCAATAAATGAATATTGTATTCTAATACATAAATGATCGTACTTTCATACTGATAATTAAAGCAATTCATGCAAAATTATTCCCTAACTATTCCAAAATATCAAAAATGCATAACGTTAATATTTAAGTTTATACATCTGCCGGGACTCCCAGAGTGCAACCCGTCATTTTTTTTATTCTGGGTCTCTTGTTTGAGTGTAATTGTTATTAAATATTTGAAAGAGGAACATGGAGAGCTAAAAGAACAGTAAATACCCACTTGTTATCACGAGTTTTGCTTTCTCGGCAAAAGTGGTTTCTAATTCTACTAAACCTATTTCAACGTTGTCTTCTTCAATTGCAAATAATTAAAAGAGACAAAACAGGATTAGTGTTTTCAAATTCAGATGTGACAATTCTAAAGACATCTTTTCATTACCTCGTATTAGCTGTTATTGAAGCAACATTACCACTGGAGGTTACACTCGTAACATAGAATTAATGTCATTTCTAATAGGCACTATTTACTATTTGATATTAGGTAGCTAGCCCGTATTTTAATTTACCATAATAAAAAAAGCTAAAACACTGTCACAAAGTTGCTAGTCTTTTGTGTTTGAGATGCTCAAAAAATTTAAAAAATTACACCCATCAGTTCCAGTTCCCAGCCCAGACTCGAGATGAACGGTAGGGTATCAACCATGTTTTGAATGACATCAAACAAATTGTTGTTTTTTTATTGTTATAACTGACAACTTTCTGCATAAGAAGGCATTTCATGAATGTAACAAACTAATCATCTAATCTTATACCTTTAAATGAGCAATTCTTGTATATATATATATATATGTACATAAATAATTGGAATCTCGGAATCGGCTTCAACGATTTTCGTGAAATTTAGTATGTCGAGGGTTTCTAGCTAGGAATAATTTTTAGAAATTGTCATTTTGTTCGTGTTTAAACTGACTGAATGACTCTTCCTAACATCTATTGACGAATAATAACACTATTTTTTGTGAGCAATAAAGTTGTTCCAGCAAATGACATTGTTAAGTGACACGAAGTCAATGAGTGTTTGCTGAGAAAATACCGAACAAAGCTCGCGCATCCAGGTACTATTAATATAAACTAATAATTATTGCCTTTATTGAGATATCTCAATTCGCTTGCTTTTCATTTACTGTTGTGCTAAGTCTGTTTGCCCTTAGGTCTCTTCTAACTTTCTCTGTTGAACCCTATTCCTAGCCGCTTTAGTCTGCAAACTGCATACACATGTAAGTATTTAATATTTATAATATAGGTATGGGTAAACATTAAGAAAATGAATCTCGAAGCCATAATTGGCACTTAAAGGCTTTTATCAATGAAAATTGGTGTGCTCCTTCGCGGTTATGAATGTTGCCGCAGTATAATGAAGCTTCAATTTTATTGAAATATAAATTGTATAAATTGATAGTTAATGCCTTCGTTAAAAAAATAACCATAGAGATACACACTTACTTTCTCCTCTTGTTAAAGGCCTATTATATTATGCGATACTAAGCACAGTTTTGTTAGACTCGACTGAAGACTACATAGTATAATAAAAAAGACCGGTTGCACTCTGGGAGTGCCGGCATAAGTGAAAACTTGAATATTACCGTTGTGCATTTTTGATGTTTTAGAATGATTAGGGAATAATTTTGCACTAATTGCTTTAATTATTAAACAATAATTAAGTAATAATATTCATTTATTGCGCTATCGTACACAAACATGACAATGCGAACATTCGCGCAAGCGCCTTACGCCGTCTTATTTGCGCAAGCAGCCTGCGCCGTCGTACGAATTTTCGATCAGGTCACGTATCCTAACACGAGTTTAGAAGTTTGTACCCATTCCAAAAAAGTGCTCATCGCCGCTATTGAAGTTTATACTTCAAAAATAAGCAAGGCAGCCTGTTTTAGTTAGACCGATTGAACTGACTGTGCAAGTTACTGGCTTGCTTGCTTAACAACGCATAGTGTAATAAGTCTTAAAACACTTATGCTTTTCTTCGATTTGTGCACAGCAAAAGACAAGACGTCATGGCTGCGGAACAATAGCGTGCTTAAAAGTGATTTAATAAATGAAATAAAAAAATTTAACATATTAAATTCAAATCAGCAACTCCACTTTGATGTAGCTTTTTGAATCAGATGGTTCTAAAACTCTCCGTATATCCATAACTGACATTTTTCCGTAGAAGTAAATAAACTTTTGCCTGTGTTTTTTGTTACTGTCGATATTATTGATGCAGTAGAAGCTACGGGAACTTCCTAGTGCGACGATTGCGCGTTGTAAAAGGAGGCTAGACGGATTTTTTTTACGAAAAGTTGTCACGACACTTTTTGCTATAGTTAGCTTTTGTAAGCTTTGCGGATTGCGCATGTTTGTTTTTTTATTTTTATTTTTTTTTCATGTTTCTCTGTCTGTCTTTATCTATTATTATTTTTTATGTTTTTCTGTCTCTCTGTCTCTCTCTATAAGAGAGATACAGATAGAGATAACTAGAGATTGATAGAGAATGAGAGAGAGAGGGGGGGGAGAGAGAACTTCGTTCTATCCGGGTGTCCCTTACCACCTTTTTTTTCTCGCCACATGTCCCTTCTACTATCAATAACCAACGTATCAAAAAGAGTATTAACAAAATTGGTGCATCAGTTAAGGCGTACTGCGAAGACCACGCGAAATACGGACTCATTTTATATGACTAAATAAATGCATAAATGACTAAATGAATACTAGCCGACCCAGCTAACTTCGTACCATTTGACATCAGTAACACTTTGTATATATGAAAAATTAAAGTATTGTTTTTCCTATTTTCCCTACTTTGTTTAGGTGTTTTCTCTTTATTCTTCTCCTGACCATAACCAAAACTACAAAAAAAATCAAAATTGGTTAATCCACGTAGTCGTGATATGATGACCGCGCGAATTAGGGATTCATTTTTATATAGGTATAAAACAACGGCACCGACAGGCTTCGGCGGCCATTTTGTTTGCGATTTTGTTGTTTCCGTTATTTTTAATGTCATTTATTTAGTGTCATGTTGACGGCTAATCAATCTTGTTAAAGACCAATAAAGGGAGCTTCCCTCCAACGGTGACGTTAACAAGGCTTCTCGTTAAAATTAAACGATGACGTCATTATTCGGCCCAGTGTTAAATTTTATAGAATAAACCCCCTGTTTATAAGGTAGGAAGCAAGTAGATGAATTTCCTGACAATTCATATTATCCACTAAAATACCTACACCCCTAAGATACGGCTAATATATAATGCATCTTTCTTAACTTTACAGGCAAGACAATGACAAGCATTGATTCACATTTTTTTCCTAGCAGATACATATTACAATAATTTAAGGTCATATTTTATGTTTATATAAGGTGTATCGCCTCTGTAGTCTAGCGGTCCGGGTGTTGGACTTGACTGCACGAGGTCCCGGGTTCGAATCCCGGGTCGGCCAACAAGAAGACGATTGGATTTTTCCAATTTTCTAATAAAAAAAGGTTGGTCGGAATTGGAAATGTGCCCAGTTGGCGATAGGCTTGCCACCTATCACATTGTGGGACTTAGTGTCTTCCGGCTAGTCATGGGTGCCTTGGTTGTACCTCTGCCTACCACTCCGGGGATATGGGCGTGAAGATACTAAGGTCATATTTTAAATTATTAGGCAAGGGACTTGGCGTGAAGATATGTATGCATGTATGTACTTAATTATCAAATTGTAAAAACATTGACTTTACTTATTTCACGTTTATTTTGTAAGTATGCTGTAAATAAACATATGATTTTTACAGTTTCACTACGTTTAAAATACAATACAATGCAATAACTCTTTATTTTGCACTAAATACAGAGAAATTACAAATACATCAAATAAAACTTAAATTATAAGATACACAAAGGCGGCCTTATCGCCAAGTTAGCGATCTCTTCCAGGCAACCCTCAAGTACGGAACAAGATATAGCAAACTGCTGTGTAATGGTGCTCTTAAAATATAAAAATGCATCTAATACTAGACAAAATATCATTCTAAAAGCAGAAGCCTGTTTTAATTATAGGTATTAGAATTTAGAACAAGCAATAAAACTATTAATCGCAGTAAACGTAGAAAGTGACGCTTTAACATACTTTTGAAAATATTAATATTTGAAGCTCTCCTAATATGTATGGGAAGAGAATTCCAAAGCTTTAAGGTAAAAGAACAGCTATAGTAACAAGTGTTACGAGATTGAACTTGAAGACTATAACTATCCCTGGACCTGACCTGAACTTAAATCTCTCCTTTAAATAAATAGGCCCAAATGTATCAAAGATTACAGAGATCAAAGAGTACAGAAGAGACAGGATATCTGCAGTTCCGGCTATTGTTAATAGGCAACCACTTAAGCTCAGCACGAAATTTGGAAACGTGATCATATTTTACGCAATGAAAATATGAATCTAATACAAAGATTTTGAAGATACTCGAGTTTATTTATTTGCTCAACCATGATATTTACATAGCTAGCGTCAGCATAATCCAAGATTGAAAGTAGTAGGGAATCAGCAAGCACATTCTTGATAGGAATTGGAAGCAAAAAGCGAAGACGTCTCAACGAATTCCAAGCACAAAATTTTTTTCTACTGACCTCCTGTAGTTGTTTAGTCCAAGAAAGAGTATTATCGATAAAAACACCTAGATTCTTAACGTAGTTACTATGAAGGATAATAACATTATTTAATTTAACAGGGGGTACAATAGACCAATTTATCTTATTAATAAGTCCGGGGCTACCAATAATAATGACCTGAGTGTTGATTGGATTAAGTTTAAGACCAAAAGATTAACTCCACTTTTCGATACTGACCAGATCTATATTAACAATAGTAATAGCGTTGTGAAGTTCCGAGAGGTGAGAGTGGGTGTTCAAATTCAAAGATTGGCTGCATAAAGGTGGAAGAGGGAGGAAAACAACAGAGTTACAGAATTAATAAATAATGTAAATAGGAGAGGTGACAAAACTCCACCTAGAGGCACACCACTAGTAAGAATGGACCAAGAAGATATAACTTCTGCCGCTTGAACATATTGTGTTCGTCCCTGCAGATAACTGCGAAACCAATAAACAGAACCAGGAGATAAATTGAAGGTTTCTAATACGTCGTGATCCACAGAGTTAAAGGCATTACTAAAATCAAGTAAAGTTAACACTGTTAACATCTTGTTGTGTATAGCGAAACGAATGTCAACCGTAATCTTTACTAGAGCAGTAGTCGTACTGTGCCCTGGACGGAAACCGGACTGAAGGTTATTTAATAAATTCTGGGAGTTAAGGAAAGAAGAAAATTGATGATGAACTAATCGCTCGAAAACCTTAGACAGTAATGGGAGAATAGATATTTTTAATAGAGAAACATTTGTTGTATCAACTAGTCCATAAAAACCCAAAATAGGTCTGTCTACATCAAACTGGATTACCGAGAGTTACATTTTCAGAGATCCTCAATTTAAAATGTGTGACAAAAACGTTTTCACTCGACAATATAGCAACATGTCGAATTCAGAGTGTTAAGCCACTCAGTTTTATACAAAGCTTAAGCCGGTTTTAATGACTAGTACGAGCTTTATATCACTTTTAGTGACATGTTTGTTTTTGATATTTGTGTACACTTATTTTAAAACTCGTCGGTTGAAGGATTAAGATGCAGACCTAATATGGATCATTTTCAAAGCTTAGAGTCTCGACAGAGCAGTCATTTATGTGATCAGTATGGGTATATATGAAAAAACAAATACAAGCTTCAATACATTTTAATTGAAATGAAATCAGAAATGTTAGCGTTAACTATCAGGAAAACTTTAAATACCTCAAAATTTATTGTTGAATATTCTTATTACAAAAATGTTAGCGAAAGAAGTCTAGGAAAAGTGATGGATGTCAACAAAGAAAAAATATTTTTTTTTTGAAAAATATGTGTATTAAAATATGTTGCTAAGTTGTATTTATTTTTTAAAATGAAATGAAATGAAATGTATTTTATTTATTTGCGGGATATGTGTGTTAAAAGTTGTTACATAATACTTATTCATACCAACATATTCTACCAAATCGTGGTGTGCAAATATCTAACTTAATTAAATGTATTGTATTTTTAATTTTTGTTATTTATATAGCACTAGCGGCACACCCCGGATTCGCAGTTATGAAATATACATGTCAACCTTTCTCTTCAATCACTTTATAAATTTAAAAAAACGCATTAAAATTCATTACATAGTTTTAAATATTGAATCACACAAAAGGACATAGGGATGAGGAAGCGACTTTGTTTTATACTATAAGTAGTCATTACAATACATTCTACCACATTGTCGTGTGCAAATACTTTAATATTTATAGAAAATAAATGCTTATACTATAATATTAGCTTTTTTTATTACAAAAGTAATTATCAATTTTCAAATGTAAATAAATTCAACCCTGTCTACCGTATACTGCCACCGTTTCCAAACCTAGCCAATAAAAAAATCTCAATTAAAACTATAAGCTACTCAAAACAAATATTTACTTAATATATTATGTTTAAACACACACATATTATATTACTCATAACACAAAAGGTAAAAAAAACATTTTATACCTGCGTACTAGAAATAATTCTTTGCATAATGTTGCCTCTGATTTCAAGTTAAATACCTACATTCTTTCAAAGTGTTTTTTATAAGTAGCTTTAACTAAATAATATTTTGTGGGTACCGGTCATGTAGTTATAGACAACTACTAGAGGTTAAATTTATTTTTCTTTCTTTCTTTCTTTAGATTTTGGCATTCACGTTAGTATTTTGCCATTAGTCAAATATGAATTCGTATCAAATTTACTAAAATAGGGATTCAATTATAATTGGTCATAACTCATAAGTCATCAATAAGTCATGTCAGGGTCTTAAGTAAAGCGGTGGCCTTATTACAGAAGCTCACATAGTAAGATTTGGCGGCAACGAGGAAATACATTATACGCTAATTTCTTCATGATTATTTAATTTGTGCACTTTCACTGAACAAAATTGTACAAAATGCCAACAAAATTGAATAACTTCCATCCACCATCTTTTCTCTCGATGGCGCCAAAACTTACTTACTACGTTAGAGAGAGGCGTCAATAAACAGGAATGACATCAGTTCTTTTTTTTTAATAAAATTAGACTAAGTTACTCTATATCAGCTGCCAATCCATATTTCAACATCGGTCCAGCCGTTTCAGAGACTAGCCAGAATACAGACAGATTAAGAATCATTTATTTATAACATGTAATTTTGAAATTTCTATGGTAAATTTTAATATTATAAACAGACATTCTAATTTTATTTATTTATCTAAATATAGATTTTACTACCCACCATAACATATTATTGCGATTGGGTAAATCATATTTATTTAATTCGCCAGAAATTGAAAAAAAAAACAGAAAATAATGGTACAAATTAATTTAAAGTATCTTCACGCCCATATCCCCGAAGAGGTAGGCAGAGGTACAACCAAGGCACCCACGACTAGCCGAAGACACTAAGTCCCACAATGTGATAGGTGGCAAGCCTATCGCCAATTAATTTAATTATTCCCAAAAACAAATTCCACGGAATACGAATTACTCCACTAATTAAAACAACACATTTAAATATTTATGTTAATTGAACATCAGATTTTATTAATTAAAATGGCGGAGTCCTCTGTCTCTAACAGAATTAATTATAATGAAGCATCTATATGGAAGTGATTACGCCGGGATGAAATAGGGAAGATCATTCCTCTCCTACTATAGGGAATCTATTTCATGGGATATGACAGTGAATTCATACTATGAAGAACAATGAAGCTCATGGCTCTAATAACACCATAGACACTACCTGTGGTACATACGCATAACGCACCATACTTGTACCAGGCCTATAGAATCCAAAGATGTTACAATTTCGTCACTGTTCTTTTGCCCTAGTACAATCTAGATCGAAATATAGGTGGTAATTGTGACAATTACTATTATTCAATAAATAATAATAGCAATAAATATTCCTGGACAAGTTATACAAATTGAATCTAATAAAAATTATATGCTTGTGTTATGGATGTTAGTCAACGATTCTTATACATAGAAATACTTAAATATATACCAGAATAAATTTAATAAACACCCAGATCCGGAAATTCAGATATTTAAATGTTTATCACACAAATGCCTGCCTCCATCGGTATTCGAACCCGAGCGTCGCTGTTGGTCAGTGTAGTTAGGCGTTTACGCTAGCCACTCGACCAACGAGGCGGTCAAATTATCTATCTAGATTACTATTATCACCCGTGTGATCTATCGGCTCAGGTATTGTACTTGACTGCCTGAGGGTTCCCCGGTATTAAATATTCTGAGAATAATAAACTTGTTTTGTTATGATGCATAACTTTGTTATAATACATTTGTAAAACTTATTTATGAGTAGTTTTCTAATATCACTGAGTAGCCTATTATAGTAACATGTACAGTGGCTCATGAAATAACATGTTTTGTAGTGGAGAGTTTTGCATGTTATAAGGCAATTTTTATTTCTTGTATTTAAATTGTGAACAACAGTTTTTTTTACATGTTAAATGCTTTTGGACGTAATTAAAAAAAATCTAGTTAATATACTGAGAACTCATGGTTGAAAGAAATATATCTCAGAAAGGTTAAGGGTGCTTCAAATATCGTTAGAGCTGATGTTTACGGTTCCGTACTTTGAAAGGAAAAATATAGAACGTTAAAGAATCACTTTGTTATCTGTCTGTCTGTTAATACCCTTTTTCGTAGTGATGCGTGAAGGTATTAAACTGAAAGAACAATGACCATCGTTTATACGTTCAAAAACCTGTTAAATGTTTTTTTTTTTATTTACGAGTTGTATACGAAGCACTACTATTGTTTTCGACGTAATATTGTTTACTTTAAATGAGCATTAATTCATTTTGTCTTATTTGAGACGGACAGAAAATCTATTGACGTTGTATGTTTTTTGAGGTTATATAAAATGACGATTCCAATGCAATAGAAAAGCAATAATCAGCATCCATGTGATACAAGTTTTAAGCAATCGTGAGTAGAGGGTATCGGAGTTCTTAAGAAATGCAAACATTATAAGAAAATTAAAAATCTGCGACCGAACATTGGAGACCTCCTTTATGGAGTTATTTTAGTATTTGGTGTAGACGAAGCCAAAGTACACGAGAAACTTTAAAGTGCAAAGTAACATCTGTGTCTATCAAAAGTGTCATACTGATCTCGCATGACGACGCGACAGCACTGTCAAAACTATAAATCATTTTTATACATAATATTTTTCTCTGTGTTATAAGTTTTGGAGTTTACTCCTTAAGAAACGATTTGAGTTATAAGGCCCGGTACGGATATTTTATGAGGAGTAAAATCAAGTGTAACACGAAAAGTTGAAGCGTTACGTAGAAAGAGACAAACATATGTAAGTCGTACCGCTTCAGTCCTTCAGTGTTTTTTTCTCCTTCAGGACTGACGATCTCGCCCGAACTAAAGTCGAGTCGCCCCGAGCCACAGTCGAGTTACGTATGACATTGACATTAGTCGAATAATTTAATACGTAGTCGACTTGTTCGAATGATTTGCGTAGTCGAATAATTAGTATTAGTATTATTCGTAGTTGCATATCGCTAGCATATAGTAGTAAACTCCAATCGTGCGTCGTAGCTGACACATACACACACATTTTTTTTAATTATAAATAATTAATTATATAAGTATTTTTAGTTCAATCATTCTTATTTTTACTTATAAATTGCGTTTAAGCTTCTTTAACGTATTACCAAAGACAATATATATTTACTAATCTCTGGTATTACTAATCTTTACTCACTTTTGTAAATACAGAACGTGGTAGCAGCAATGGGTAATAATAATCGTAGAACAGTAGGGTTACTCTCGAAGCTCGATTTATGCATTATTGGAAATTGGAATCGAATATGTCATTTTAGGTACTTTTGAACACTATACTGGCGAATTATTACCATTTAGTTAATAGTAAATAGTAAATTATTTTATTCT
>NJDC01001870.1:15428-43748 GCA_002245475.1 Calephelis virginiensis | reverse complement strand
AGTACACGAGAAACTTTAAAGTGCAAAGTAACATCTGTGTCTATCAAAAGTGTCATACTGATCTCGCATGACGACGCGACAGCACTGTCAAAACTATAAATCATTTTTACACATAATAATTTTCTCTGTGTTATAATTTTTGGAGTTTACTCCTTAAGAAACGATTTGAGTTATAAGGCCCGGTACGGATATTTTATGAGGAGTAAAATCAAGTGTAACACGAAAAGTTGAGGCGTTACGTAGAAAGAGACAAACATATGTAAGTCGTACCGCTTCAGTCCTTCAGTGTTTTTTTCTCCTTCAGGACTGACGATCTCGCCCGAACTAAAGTCGAGTCGCCCCGAGCCATAGTCGAGTTACGTATGACATTGACATTAGTCGAATAATTTAATACGCAGTCGACTTGTTCGAATGATTTGCGTAGTCGAATAATTAGTATTAGTATTATTCATAGTCGCACATCGCTAGCATATAGTAGGAAACTCCAATCGTGCGTCGTAGCTGACACATACACACATTTTTTTAATTATAATTAATTATAAAATAAGTATTTTTAGTTCAATCATTCTTATTTTTACTAATAAATTGCGTTTAAGCTTCTGTAATGTATTACTAATCTTTACTCACTTTTGTAAATACAGAACGTGGGCAAAATGGGTAACAATAATCGTAGAACAGAACATTTAAAATACTTTGACCACAGATAATCACAGATAATCCTTTAGCAGTGAAATAGTCATCAAACTTTTTGAGCAATATTTCGATGTTTTCGTTGGTAAGAAAAGGTTTGGTAGACGTCAAAACCTTTTGGTCCTATTAAATTTACTAGTAAGCTGGATTGCATACTTGACGACTCTGCGTGAGCTCCTGATGCCTTCAAGAATAACATGAATTGTTGTTTTCACCTCTTCCTAGCATCGGCCCTAACCACAGGACCGCCATTCATATTTAATTCCGTAGGTGGTTACGGGTATTCCATTTTTAATAATAAATTTTTGGTGATATACTAATCACGTCACTAATATAACACTATCACGTGTTTATTGAGCTATTATCGGCTAAATAACAATTATTTAAAGACCTTAGACTCTTTTAAACCATTAAAATCACATCTGACACCATGGAGTGATAGTGAAACACCGCGTTTAGATAATGACTATGGAGGGTAGAGGTAAGAAGAACCATCTCTATGTGTGAAAAAGTGTCCAACTTTCAGCACTAAATAACAGTTCGAAAATCCTCCAGAATGGCGCTAGCGTAGGCACAGGGTATGATATGAATTAAGCAATATATATATTTAATTTTATACATATTATTTTATAAAATTTCCTGACTCAGCATACTTCAATCAGTTAAAAACTGCTTAATTCATATCATACCCTGTGCCTACGCCAGCGCCATTCTGGAGGATTTTTGAACTGTTATTTAGTGCTAAAAGTTGGACACTTTTTCAAGCTTTTTCCCGTATGAGATGGTTTTCCTTACCTCTACCCTCCATAATAATGACTGAATGTTTATTCCCGGATACCCACATAATACAAATATTAATATATTCCATCACAGTTGTTTAATGTGGCCGTTTTAAATGTCATTATAAATATTTTTTTCAAGACTTTCAAAAAACATCCATTTTTAAACTAAGTAAAAAAGTAATGAGTGATTTTACAACAACAAAAAATCAAAAATTTTTTGAGATACCTTACACCATTATTCTAGATAAGTATTTCTCAGGTCAATTATGGGCATTGTTCTTTATTTTAAATACTCAGGCCTACAGTTCCTTGGACCAATAAAACAATCAAACTTCTAAGTTAATACCATCAAAATATGCAGTAGTTTATGCCACAAAAACCAAATTTTTGAAGTTCGCAAGGGAATCAAAACCTTTTAGACACTTCCCACAACTGAGAATCTTGAAGTTTGGTACAAAGCAACTTCTTACAGCACAGATAAAGAAAAAAAATCAAAATCATACATTTTTAGTTACATCATATAATAAAATACCGTGACGGGTAAACTTGTACTTATAAATTTACAGGTTTGTAAATCACCCTCAGTGATCAACGGCGCTTTTTTCTTCAATCATTTCTGCACGTCTATAATGTCTATAGCAATCTCTTACCATTAGGAGACCCGCTTACTTGTTCACTAACTACATAAAATACAGATACCTAAGTATCTATCTATTTTTTGCTTTTCTAATCTACGCTGAGCATGGAAAAAAATAAAAACTACTTTTCTCCTAGGTTTACTAAAAAAGTTACGTAAAGTGAATGAAATAGAGCGTGCTGGAATCTGTTTCCCGTGCCTTTCGGAGATTCCGTTTCAAATATGTGAATTGGAGCACATTAACGGATACTCGCTTCAAGTTTAAGAGTTACATACATACATACATATATATCTTCGTGCCAAGTCCTTTACGGGGTATTCAGTTTTTTTATGATATTGAGAGGCAAACAAGCAGACGAATTTCCTGAAGGTAAGAAATTTACGTCACCTAGGGATACCAAAAGAAACCACCAAATCCGGAGAGTCGCTGCGACGAAGACCTAGTGAAGAGATTATTGAGTGCCAAATCTAACGATAAATGCAAACCTGCCTGCCTTCCTCTACATAACCTTTTTCATACTAACACGCCGGTTTCGAATAATCTTGAGACAACCTCTGGATAACACCCGAGCGATTTGATCGTGGAATGTCCACCTAGGTCTCCCCGGGTACCTACATCCATCCACATTCGCATTGTATATCTGCTTTGTCAATCTTTCATCTGTCATTCTTTCCACGTTGCTGAACCAGTGGAGCCCTTTTGCATTTAACACCAACACTTTCTTTCAATCCAACTCTTTCTCGTATCTCACTGTTTCGAATGCGGTCAGCGAGCGTTACACCACAGGCTTTCCGTAGTGGTCTTATTTCGACCGCATTCATCCTAGTTTCCTGCTTTTTTGACATACCCTAGTGAGACTTCTGTGCAGAATAGAAATTTGTCTCTTTGTCAGGCAGCTGATAAGAGCGAGTCCTGCTTAAAGGTCAGCCTCAACAAGATCACAATAGAGTGCTATACAGCAACATGCCCGGGTAGAGATTTACCGGCTTCAGTATGAAAATACTATCATTTATGTGGTATAATACAATAGTCTTATGCTTAATCGGAAAATTTTGGTTTCGCACTGCAAACTTACAATACGTAAAATGTGAACCTTATTAGTATCTACATATTAGTTCTCTGCTAAACCATGAAACTTCAGTACGCTACCTACTACTACGGCCGCTTCATAATTTACCTCGGCCAGTTGAAATAGTATTACGAGATAAAATATGACGAAACATTAAATTTTTCAAAACTGTACTTAATGTAATTCAATATACTCGTAATATATACTATGTGTATATCGATTTTCCTCTACTATTATTTTCTTTGCTAAACTTACAACTTTTTCGAAAACAACTACACTTCTTCATAATGTTGAATTGTAATTTCTTTGAACTGAGAAACTATGATATACCTACAAGTCGCAAAAAATAAAAGATGTTTTACAAAATTAATATCTATTTCATCTACCACAAACTGCAATGCATTCAAAGCAAGAAACAGTTTACACTTTACAATACAATTATTTAATACTGCAGATCAAGCGCTGAATGAAATAAAGTGTCTGATAATATCACACAGAACGTTTAACCCGTTTGCGAACAAAACGTCATTGTACGCCATAATTTGAAGTTTTGATATGGTACAACGTACGATGACGTTCTAATATTCTAATATTCTAATGTTCTAATATTATTGACGACAGAACTTTTATTTCCGGTGAACTTTCAAGTTAAAATCTTATTGGATGTACCCTGTGTCACAACATGTAAAATACTGGAAACTTTACTCTCATGAAGATTAAGTTTTTAACTATTCCAAATTATGTACCGTTGATAGTGAGTGGCAACGCTACAAATTTCCGCACAACGTATATATACGTCCCCCGCGCCTTCCGCGCTCCTAGACTCAGTGCGACTGTGTCACAGAAGGGGCGTTCCAGTGACGAGTTCATGGCGAATCGTAATTTTTGCAGTCACAAAACATCGTAAGTATTTAGAATATGTTATTACTTTATTGTTACTTGGCTGTGAACTATGTTAGTATACAATGAATTAATAAGTTTGTTGTATGGAATTGGTATGTAATGTGGTATTTTGTTTGTTTTAGATGAAAAAGCGCAAGACAAGACTAATGTGCATTTTCGACTATTCCGACAACTCTACCGAGGCGGATAAGGTGGAGACTTCGGATTAAATAAAGATTTTGTATTTGAGAATAGATCAAGTTGTGAAAGCTCTCGTTCTTTTAGTTGTCACACAGAAATTGACAAAAACACTACAAGCTTCAATCAAATTCTGTTGGCACCTCGGCTCATAGACCCGAAACCGATATTCTGAATATCATATTGATGAATACGATACACTAAATAAGCTAAAAGTACCCCGTCACGTACTCAAGAAGAGGTTTTAGGGTGTGAAACGAATTCTGCAGAAGAAATTTATCCCCTACCCACAAGTTTAAATTTGGTTAAGTTTCTAATTATGACTCTACCTCTTTCTATGAAAACGACCAAGGTCCTCGGAAACTGAAATAAACGAATTAGCTTCTCAATATGAGGCATTAAATTTGACAAATATATTACAAACACCATTTGATGAGATGACTCAGGATAAATTACTGCCTTCATCCAACGTTGCTCAAAACGGGACATTGGGCTATTTCTAACATTTTAATATTAAACATCAAAAGTATCAGAACGTTATATCACATTCGACGCATAGTGACGTTGTAATTCTACTACTTGTCATCAACATAATATGATAAGCCAGAACGTATGCAAACGATGACGTGATAAAACGATTCTGTCAGAGCGTCTCTACTACATTTAATATCATGGGACTCGACGTATTTATACGTCATATAAATTTGTCATATACTGTGTCATTCTTGACCACAGACTCTAGCAGCACCATCCGCGAACGGGTTAACAGTTCAGCGCTTAAACTGTGGCTGTGTTTGTCTCTATCGTATTTCGGTCCGGAAAGTAGGATAGCCGGTTGCTTTACTCAACAGGACTAACATCCCGGCCATGGTGTCTATAGGCCACGGTAGTCTCTTGCCATCAGTAGACTCGTTTACTTCTTTGTTGATCTATCACATAAATAAAAAAGGAGATATGCTACTCCATAAGTAATAGAAATTGCTTCATTTCAAATCCTGAAACCCTAGGACTACAAATGTAATCCTAGATTTGAATTACAAAAAATGAGCCGATTTCGAATCACAATTTTTGGGATCCTGGGATCGAAATCCCCATTTTACCACCAATAAATCAGGTTATTTACCTTAAATTGCCTACCCTGTAAGGGACTTGGCGTGAAGATATGCATGTATGTATGTATTTATCTTAAAAAATAAACTACCATTGACGAGAAATTTTCGGTTCAATAAATATAATTGTATGTTTTTTTTTCCGATTAGCAAAAAATTGGAGTCAAAACCTGGCTCAATAGGAATATCCCAAACCCTAATTGGCTTTGAAGGTTTTGTAGGTACTTACCCTTAATTCGCTACGATGATCCTTCTATAGAAGATTAATCAAAGAAACCTCAGCTGATTGGGTGATTTATTAGCATATGATCCCTTGTAAGGGGTACGTTAAGATTTTTGGATTTCATATTTATTGGGATGCTTAATTTCTTTAGATGGACGCAGAATTGATGTTCAAAGAATTTATTAAAGTGGATTACTAATCATCATACATAAATGTAAAATTATAGCCAAGTTCAATATTAAAGTTTTGCGTTTTTGGTGATAATGTTATTGCGCCAACACTAAACCAGTTTCAAGTTATCGCTATCTTCTTTCAACAATAGTAATAGAGCGAGACGAAAAACGTTTAGTATTATAAGACTAGCTTGTACATGGCATTTCTATAGACTTTTAATCTATTCCTCAGGAATCATTGGTTAAAAACGTCACAAGTAGACATGACCGGATTAATTTGACATGTTTAAAATATCTTTTCTTTTTGATTCCTTGGAAAAAGATAGCAAACAGCTAAAACATGTTTAGTTGGTGCTCACCAGAATCACCATCTTTTTCGACTGTATTGTTTGATGAAACTAGTTTCATTATTTAATCTACATGTAAATTTTCTAACTCATATTTTATAATAGAAAAGAAAATTACAATGAAATAAAAAAAAATATTTATTTGCAGAACATGTATGTTAAAAAGTTGATATAAAGAATTCTATCATATTCTACCACATTTTGGTGTCCAAATATTTTATTTTTTAAAAAAAATAAAAACACCTTTGTATAAACTTTTTAACACACATATATTCCAAAAATAAATATTTTCCATTTCATTGTAATTTCCCTTTCTATTAGAAAATATGAATTAGAAAAATTACACGTAGAGTACATACGAAACTAGTTTCATCAAACAAATTTTGACAATGACTTGGAAAAGGCGTTTCCAAATTATCTAACACAGGCCATTCATCTTTGTTGCGTTACATTACCTAAAATCTCAGATTAAATTAATGTTATTCGACATACATCTACAATCGAAGCGAGTATTATTAAAGAAGATAACAAAGAATCTCTCTCTCCCTTACTCTATATCTAATCTCTAATCTCTAATCTAAAATAATCTCTTTTCGCTCGCGCATTGTATTTTTTGTTTCAGTGACTACTATGTGCGATATACAATTTAGAAATTTCCCCATGTTGGTCCGGGCTCTTTTGTAGAATAGACCATATGCCTTCCTAACCAGGCAGCTCGTAAAAGGCGAGCATAGGCTCACCGTCACTAACACCATGACATCTGATTAGGTGGTAGAATTTAGTAGCGACTCGCCCGGATTGGTACCACCGCCTTACCTATTCCTGCCGCTATAACGTCATGACGTGTTCCGGTTCGGAGGGTAAGGTAGCCAGTAAACTTATTTTTGTTCGAGGCCTAACATCCCGGCTTCAGGTTGGCAGCGCACCATCACCACATTTGGTGTCTCTAGGCGGCGTGAATTTCTTAACATCAGGAAATCCGTCTGCTTGTTTGTCTTCCAATATCTTCTATATATATAAAAATCAATTGCTGTTCGTTAGTCTCGCTAAAAATCGAAAACGGCTGAATAGATTTGGCTAATTTTGGTTTTTAATTATTTATTCAAGTCCAGGAAAGGGTTAAAATATAATAAAAAGGGAAACACTGCGGGAAAACTGGGTGAAACAAAATTTTCATTGTTCTCATACAAACTGAACGGGTGGAATGAAGTTCGCCGGGACAGCTAGTCATATATATGTATATATTGATCTCTTCAAAGAAACTGTACATAAGTAAATTTTTTGACTAACGGTCGCACTCAGACACATTAATTATCTTTTTATATGCCATTAAAGTCGATATTTCCTCTACAAAAATGTGACGTAAGGTCGTTAGATATATAAAAAGGTCTAGGTCACTGAAAATATAATATATAAATATCCCTGCACAAGTTACACGAATTTAATCTAACCCCAAAGTAACAAATTATATGCTTATGTTATGGGTGTTAGTCAACGATACTAATACATATTATACTCGTAAATACTTAAATAGATACCTACCAGAATAAATTCAAAAAACACCCAGACCCAGAAAGACATATATCTAGGTAAATGTTCGTCACACAAATGCCAGCCCCCGTCGGGAATCGATCCCGAGCCTCGCATTTGATCAGTCTAGTAACGCGCGTACGTTAGCTACTCGACCAACGAGGCGGTCAAAATAAAATAGAACAGGTAAAAAACATAGGGGCCAAAAAGATGTTCAAAACGTGTTTTAGATTTTTATCTATCTATTTTTTTTTATCTATCTAATACGTCATTTGCAAATCAATCGGAATCTCCTGAACCGATCGCAACGAAGTTTGGTTAACGGGTACCCACTACTCTAGGATAATAACAGGCTACTTCGATCGCATTTACTGACGAGGCAGTAAAAAATGTATCTCCACGCCCATATCACCAAAGAGGTAGAGGCACAACCATAGCACCCACGAGTAGTCGAAGACACTAAGTCCCACAATGTGATAGGTTTACCACCTACCGCTAACGAGGCACCTCCCGAACAACATTTTTTTTTTAAATTTTGAAAACCCAACTTTTTTTGTTATCCACATAAAAATAATTAATTAATATTATTTACTTACCCTCGACGTTTATTTACGTATCAGTGTGTATGTCGGTGTGTGAGCGTGGGTGTATGTATTTTATGTGTGGAATTATAACTCCTAAACGAATGGGTCGATTTCCTTTGTTTGAAAACTGATGAGATCATGACGATTCTTAGCTACATTTTTGATTTTTAATTATTATCATAACCTTCTTTTTGAAAATGGTTAATGAATGTGAAGGAAGTCAGGATCGTGAGGTTTGGCACTCGATACTCTCATCCTACCGAGTAAGGGACTAGGCATGAAGATATATATGTATGGATGTATGTATGTATGAATGTGTGTATGTATGTATGTATGTATGTATGTATGTATGTATGTATGTATGTATGTATGTATGTATGTATGTATGTATGTATCTATGTATGTTTGTATGTATGTATGTATGTATGTATGTATGTATGTATATATAGGGTACTAAAACAGTTAAATAGATATCAAAACAAACTTACCATACACTCTTACATTAACAAAAGCTTAAATCATTAAAATACAAAAAAAAACGCCTAAACCCATTTTTATTTCACAATTTTATCATCTAAGTATACAATAATTGAGTCTTTTCCTGCACTTCCCTAGGATTCCATCATCAGAACCAGATTTGATGGAAATAAGACCACCACAGAAATAGATTTTTTAAACAAGAGGATTTTTAAAATTCACCAATGACGAAGAAATAGATTTACATACATAGAATACAGGGATTGAACTTATAAACTAAGTAAGTATCTTCACGTCCATATCTCCAAAGAGGTAGGCAGGGGATAACCATGGCACCCACGACTAGCCGAAGACACTAATTCCAACAATGTGATTGGTGGCAAGCCTATCGCTAACCGGGCACCCATCCAAACCCGGGCAAAATTTTTTTATTAGAAAATTAGAAAAATACATTTTCATTTTGTTGCCCGACTCGGGAATCGAACCCCGGACCGCATGAAGTCAAGTCCAACGCTTGGACCGCTAAACCACAGAGGCGATACTTATAAGCGTATTTTTATTAAGTGGATTATAAAAATAAAATTTGCTACTTGTTTGACTTTAAATACGAAGAACTAAATAAACCGCCATATTCATTTAGGATTCCTTTGCGGAATTTCGTTTTGAAATTCCAAAGCAAAATGGCGTCCACACAAATCCATTAAAATCCCATTGGGGAAGTTTTTCGAAACCAAGTTAGTATTTTCACGCCCATATCTCCCAACCAGGACACCCACGAATAGCCGAAGACACTCCCACCGAGTAACCGAGCACACATCCAAACCCGGGCAACATTTTTTTTATTAGAAAATTGGAAAAATACATTTTCATTTTGTTGCTCCACTCGGGAATCGGACCCGGGACCGCATGAAGTCAAGTCCAACACCTGGACCGCTAGACCAAAGAGATACTTATAAGCTCATTTTTATAAAATCGATTCAAAAAAATAAAATAAGCTCTACTGACTTGAACTACGAAGAACTAAATAAACCATATTCATTTGGGATTCATTGCGGAATCGTGTATTGAAATTCCAAAACAAAATGGCGCCCACAAATCCACTGAATTCCCATAGAAGAAATGTTTACCAAACGGAATTTCGTGACAAAATTTCGATTGTACCTATGTAGCGAGTCTAAAGAAGAAAGTAAAATTTATGATTCTTAATAATTTATTTTTTAATCTGGTATAGGTGCTTTCAAATACTCATGTATAGGAACCACTTGATAGAATTTCTCGATAGTTTTGACCACTAAATCAACAGCAGTATCAACAATTGGCTGTCCGAATTCTTCGACCACTAATTTCCAGTTCTCATTCAAAAAATCTACAATGGCCTTACCTGAAAAAATATATTAAAATGACTGAATATTGTCTTGTTCCAAACGCAAAGAGAAAAATAGTCATTGACCTTCAAATTTGCAAATCAGGGCTAATAAACATATTATTACCATTATTACTCGTAAAAGGCGAGCATAGGCTCACCGTTACTAACACCGTGACATTTGACTAGGTGGAAGAGTTTAGCAGCGACTCGCCCGGATTGGTACCACCGCCTTACCTATTCCTGCCGCCATAACGTCATGACGTGTTCCAATGCAGAGGGTAAGGTAGCCAGTAAACTTATTTTTGTTCGAGGCCTAACATCCCGGCTTCAGGTTGGCAGCGCACCATTACCACCTTTGGTGTCTCTAGGCGGCGTGAATTTCTTGACACCAGGAAATCCGTGTGCTTGTTTGTCTTCCAATATCATATATATGGTATATATTGATCTTTGCAAAGAAACTGTACATAAGTAAATTTTTTGACTAACGGTCGCAATCAGACACATTAATTATCTTTTAATATGCCATCAAAGTCGATATTTCCTCTACAAAAATGTGACGTAAGGTCGTTAGATATATAAAAAGGTCTAGGTCACTGAAAATATAATATATAAATATCCCTGCACAAGTTACACAAATTTAATCTAACCCCAAAGTAACAAATTATATGCTTATGTTACTTAGTCGAAGACACTAAGTCCCACAATGTGATAGGTTGGCAACGCACCATTACCACCTTCGGTGTCTCTAGGCGGCGTAACTTATTTAACAGCAGGAAATCCGTCTGCTTGTTTGCCATCCAATACAATAAAAAAAGAATATGTAAAATAAGCCTTTATTTTGCTAATTCCGCATAAGCAGTGTAACTGTTGTGGCAAATAATCCTCCAAATGATACAGAATGTGACAAGTCTAACTGACGTTCCCACCTCCCACCTCCGCGACCAGATTACAAATAGAGGATTTTCCTAAGGATGCCTTGAGTACATATGTTAACGTACGTCGGGTGCTATTTGGTGTTCTCTGTGGTGAATTCTTCGACAAAGTTGGCGAAGGAGGTGACAAGTGGTTTTGTTTCCCGTGTTCGGACTATTGTTTCTGATTGTTTCCAGAGCTCTTCCTTTATTCGTTTTCTGGTCGCGGAGGTGGGTGGCGGGAACGTCAGTTAGGCTTGTCACAAACTGTGTCGTTTGGAGGATTATTTGCCTCAACAGTTACACTGCTTACGCGGAATTAGCAAAATAAAGGCTTATTTTACATCTGTTATAATGGATTTCCGCAAAGTAACGCCTGATTCAATAAAATAGCTAATGAACATATTATCTTCTTGAAATGCTTTAAAAAAGTGGATACAATTACGACACCCACAACTAGCTGAAAACATTGAGTATAAAGATGTATTTATTAGATAATTTAAAAAAACGACGGGTTGATCTCCGGGTGTGCCGGCAGAAGTGAAAACTTGAATATTAACGTTGTGCATTTTTGATATTTTGGAATGGTTAAGGAATAATTTTACACGAATTGCTTTAATTATCAGTATGCAGGTACCATTATTTACGTGGTAAAATATAATATTAATTTTGCGCTATCATACACAAACATGACAACACGAACATTCACGCAAGCGCCCTGCGGCGTCTTATTCGCGTAAGCGCCCTGCAACGTCTTACGAATTTTCGTTCTACAAGGGAGCCCGGACCAACGTGACATGACGCGAGTTTAGATTTTTTTACCCAATCCAAAAAAAGTGCGCAATGCCGCTAAAGAAGTTTTCACTTCAAAAACATTTTCTCGTTGTTGTCCGACCTGGTGATCGAACCTGGGATCTCATGAAATCAAGTCCAACACCGGAGCACTAAATCATATGGGTTAATTAAAAGGAAAAGACTAAAATATAACAAAAAAGAAATACTTACTTAACACTTCACTGTCTTTAAAAAGCTTTGTAACATTAAAAGTAACGCGATCGCCGTAATCGAAATTGTACTTATAGTTAGTGATGTGGAAGAAACTATCCCCTTCTTCATTTTTAACTTTTTTCACCTTTACTCGCATCTTCACCCTCAAGTTTTCTGCAAATGATATAATGCATATGGTTAGCTACAATTGTGTCTTTTTTAAATTATATCACTGGCCTACACTTATTTTGGTGCCTAAGATTTTATACCTGATTTTGGGTATATTTGGTGAGCTGATACGAGAAACCTAGTCACTTTTTTCGTTCATAAAATCAAAAGGAACAAAATATAAGAAAAAAAATTTTTTTTTTGGGAAATTATACGTTAACACTTGTTTTGAGTTGGATTATTCTGGATAATTTATACAATTAATGTCATAAAACTAATTCTATTACGGGCTGATTTCAAAGAAAACTAGAAAAAAGGTAAAATGACAATTGTAGGTAAACTAGAGCTGTCAACTGACATCTAGTAGCAATAATGTAATTCAGACTGCCTACTTTACCAACTACAAATGCGAACAGAGCTGCACAAAATTTTTTTTTCTGTATGCAATTTAATAGGTAAAGAAGGCATGTCCATTCCCAGATTTAACCAAATTCCTGATAATATCGATTCACTTCAATTAAAAATATTTCGAAAGAAGGTAGTCGACTTGCTCTTAGAGTAAACATAACATAATGGAAAGGATTTCCTTGCAGAAAATCAAAAATAATAAATTAATCGCAACAGTAGTAATTTATTACTAAGAAGTATTGGTTGCCGAGGAGTTTGTTTCGACGTTGCTTTACCTACATGAATAGGTCTAACATCTCGGCCTTAGCATTGTAAGTATCTTCACGCCCATATCCCCGAAGAGGTAGGCAGAGGCACAACTAGGGCACCCACGACTAGCCGAAGATACTAAGTCCCACAATGTGATAGGTGGCAAGCCTATCGCCAACCGGGCATACCTATATCTTATCCCGAGCAAAATTTTTTTTTATTAGAAAATTTGGAAAAACCCAATTTTCTATTTGTTGCCCGACACGGGATTCGAACCCGGGACCTCATGCAGTCAAGTCCAACAACTGAACCGCTAGACCACAGAGGCGATAATTAGCATTGTCGTTACAACTATTACCGTCTTTGGTATCTAGGCGGCGTGAATTTCTCACTATCAGGAAATCCGTCTGCTTGTTTGCCTTCCAATATCATTAAAAAAAGAATAAAAAAGGTTCGGATACGGAGGTATTGGTTAGTATAAGGCAGATAGGTTAAGCTGCTGGTTGCCAGTGTCTTTGTTTCGCCATTTCTTCTTCTGACTGGCTAAGTTTGGAAAGGAAGTCGTACACGCAGATATTGGTTGCCGATGAATTTGTTTTGAAGGATTTTCTCTTGACTGACTAAATTTGGTAGCGTGGTGGGAGCGTATGATAGACAGGATTGAATGTAATCTTTCTTTAAAAAGGTTTACGATCAATTATGAAGCCAATAATAAACATTAAAATTAGTTATTCTGTAAGGGATGTTCTGGATATGATTGAAGGAAATGAAAAAATGATTCTGTGTGGTGACTTGAATGGATAGGTGGGGACACGACGGGACGGTTACGAGGACGTTCTTGGACCCTATGGTGATAAGAGAGTGAATGATGCTGGTAAGCATATTGTAGATTTATGTGTGGAAAGAAATCTTCTTGTGTCTAACACAATGTTTCCGCATAAGGATATACATACGTATACATGGAGAAGGAATGATCAAATGAGTATGATAGATTTGATTTTGGTTGATAGTCGCCTCCGGAAGTGTTTAATGAACACGAGAGCCTTCAGAGGCCCAACTCTTAACACGGACCACTACTTGGTTATTAGCCGGCTTAGGGGTCTGTTTAAGAAGTGGAGGCACTGGCGAGTACGTATTCCATTTGGAGGGCTTGAAAGGATTAAGAGTGAAAAGTTGCAACTACCGAGTGTAGGAAGCATGTATGAGAGTCAAGTCTGGAAGAGGATGTACGGATCAAGTGTTTTCGCGCCGCAACATTGTAGAGAAGCATCTGGCTGTTGGTCAGAAGGTTTTCTGCGGTTTTGTGGATGTCGAAAAAGCGTTTGATAGGGTTGTACGTAAGGAACTTTGGGACATTTTGCCAGATTATGGGATAGTCGAGTCCCTGCTGCGTGCGGTGCAATGTATTTAGACTGTAAAGCATGCGTGCGGGTGGATGGCAACATATCGCCTTGGTTTGATGTTAATATTGGCGTCAAGCAGGGTTGTGTGTTGTCAGCGCGCTTGTTTATTTTATATTTAGACAAATGTCTTCAAAGGTTGAGATCATTGAATGTGGGAATGCGTATGGGTGACCAAGTGGTGAACTGCCTGCTTTATGCAGATGATGCTGTACTTTTAGGCTCTACACCATCTGAGCTGCAAACACTGGTCACAGTTATGGAAGGAGATTGTAAAGAAAGGGGCTTACATTTGAATGCAATGAAAACCAAAATAATGGTGTTTGAAAGAGACGAAGCCAGAACGGATGTAAGAGTTTTGGTTGATGATGTAGTGCTGGAACAAGTGAATGAAATTGTATATCTTGGTTGTGCTTTTAGCAGGGATGGAAGGTACACCGCGGATGTAGAGAGGAGAGTGAGTGCAGGGAATAGTGTGAATGGGGCGTTGGGTAAGCTATTCCAAAGCGAGGTTTTGAGTCAAAAAGCTACACTCGCTTTGCATAATTCTATGCTTATTCCAACGTTATTTTGTGGAAGCGAGAGTTGGGTATGTCAGAAAGAGCATGAAAGTAGGATAAATGCGGTCGAAATGAGAGCACTACGGAAAATCTGTGGTGTAACGCTCGCTGACTGCATTCGTAACAGTGAGATCCGAGAAAGAGTGCGATTGGCATGCGAAAGGGCATGCTCCGCTGGCTCGGTCATGTGGAAAGAATGACAGATTAAATTGACAAAGCAGATATACAATGCGAATGTGGATGCATGTAGGTACCCGGGGAGACCAAGGCTGACATTTCACGATCAGATCAAGCGGATATTATCCAAGGGTGGTGTCAAGAGTCTCCGAATATATATAATATATGCATATATATATGATGGTATATATATGCAGTAGTGTGTACGGTGTAGAGACACGTCACCATGCGCAATCGACGATATACGATATCTTAAATAGTACATCTACGTATTAGTCTAAAATCGTAATATTTTATTTTATCATTATGACATATTTAGTTCCTATCACAACCTCTTCTTTTATGAAATGAATGTTCTGTTCTTTTACATAATAATTTCGATGCTTCACATATGCCAGTCGTCCCATGACGGCTCACATTTTTTATATTTCATAGAGATGGCATCTAATAAAAATTGAGATACATTTACACACACACTCATACAAAGTACCAACATCTGCTAAAATAGTAAATGCAACAAAAAAAAACGTTGTCATTCGATTTTTTTATGATAATGGAAGGCAACAATCAGGTGGATTTCCTGATAGTAAGAAATTCAAGCTGTCTAGAGACACCAAAGGTGGTATTGGTGCATTTCCAACCTTAGGCCGGGATGTTAGGTAAGTTTACCGGCCACCTTACCCTCCGAATCGGAACACGTCAACGGCAAGCATTGGACGTTATGGTGGCAGGAATAGATATTGCGGTGGTATCTACCAATCCGGGCGAGATTATTTATAGATTTATTAATGTTAAAATTATTGGTTTAATTTTTAATATAATAATGACAACTATTTGAAATTTCATGAGCTGGAGAGAGAGACCTTCTTTTATAACTAATTATTGTACTAAAAATGTCAGTATTAATTGCCGATATCAACTACTATCCAATGAACTTTTTTTTTATTTATAATTACATTGGCAAGATAGCATTGAAGTGTTGTAATGTTATTAATCTGTGTTGCCTATCTCTCCATTATTAAAGTTTGAAATAGATAGCCATTCAAGGTTTAAAATATCTCAATCTTAATAATATTGTAAATGCAAATGTTTGCATGCCTGTTTGTTTGTTACTCCATCATGCAAAATCTGTTGAACCAATTTCCATAAAATTTGGCACACACATAGAGCGTAACTTAGATTTACTCATAAAATAGTTTATCCCGAAATATGTTCCTGTAGGACCATTAAGAACACGGGCAACGCCGCGGGCCATGATAATCTTTGAAGTAGAAAATTCTTGTCATAAAATCTCATTCTCCTTAAAATTAAAAATAATCTTCTCGTAGTAGTGGACAGAGGCTCAACCAATGCACCTACAACTAGCCAAAGACACTAATTTAATGACTTATACCCAACCGGGCCTATATCCAATACATATACAATAGAAATTAAAAAAAAACATATATCTTCTGGTGTTTAAATTGCCCAAACCGGGGATCGAACCCTGGACCTCAAGAAATCAAGTCCGACTCTTGACCGCTAGACTACATAGGCCATTAAAATTCTTTCTTTTTGTGAATATTTTAATAATCTTTAAAATAGTAGGTATTATAGGTCTTATTTGTGTAAATAGTATGAAAAAAGGAAAACAAGTATGAAGTGTGGATATAATCTAGTACTACCAGTACAATAAAAACGAATGTCAAGGATGTAGTCTAACCTAAGGGCCATGAAAATAAATACACTTTGGTCTCACTAAGAATAATTATTGCTCAATAAATACTACTTGCATAATCAGCTATTTGAAATATTTACCTATTTGTAGATGACATTTTTTAGCTTAGGTAAATATTAGATCTCGGTATTACGGCATCGGTAACATTAACTATTTCCTTTTTGCCTGCTTCCTAGCTATGTTAAATTGAATAGTACCAGGCCGATATGTCAAAACCCTGCTAGGCGAAGAGTTTGTGTTGCCGTTTTTTCCCGTCTGGCTAGGTTTGGAAAAGGTGGTAGTTTACGGTGGATAGAGTTAAAATTAGTTACTTTTTAATTTTTTTGGAAATGAATAAAGAAACTCGTTATAAATTTAAATAATTTGCTTAAATATATCTTCACGCCCGTATTCTCGAAGGGGTTGGCAGAACGACAACCAAGGCACCCACGACACTTTGTCCATAATGTGATAGGTGGCAAGGCTATCACCAGCCGGACACATGTCCAATCTCGGGCAACGTAATTTTTATCAGGAAATTGAAAATACACGTTTCCTATTTCATTATTTTATAATTTACTTAAAAGTTAAAACATATTAAATGATATCTAATATATAAAATTCTCGTGTCACAGTTTTCGTTGCCATACTCCTCCGAAACGGCTTGACCGATTTTGATGAAATTTTTTGTGCTTATCCGGAATCTATGAGAATCGGCCAACATCAATTTTTCATCCCCGTAAATGTTAAGGGTGGTATACCCCTAAATTTTTTTTTGCAATTTTCAGACAAAATTTTCAGTTTTTATTTTTTATGATACAACACATAAAAGTACATACAACCCTAAATGTTCACCCTTTTATCACCAACCCCTATTTTTTAATAGTCATTTTTATCCCGGGTCGATACCTGATCAATCGTCATTTAATTAGTTATATGGCAAAACAACGTTTGCCGGGTCAGCTAGTTTCTTATAAATATTAAAATACAAATTTGCACACCAAAATATGGTTGAATATGTAGATATATACTTAAATATTTTTGTATCATCTTAAAAAATAGCGTGGAACATTTTAGACATCTTTTAAAGTCTTAAACACGTCAAACGGTAAAAGCTAAATAGTGAGAGATAACTGTGGCCACCAGCTACCATAAATAATATAGGTGTGTTACTGTACTGTACCTAGGGCAAGATCAAAAGTGTAAATCTACCAGCTAGGACAGTAGCTCCTGACGAGAACACGAGATTGGTGAGTTTCCTTGAATTGTTACCACTAATTTACACAACGTCAGTTTTTACTACTATCCTGTGCTCGTCTTGAGTGTAGGTTAACCGGGTGGTTGTTGTAACTAGCAACAAACGAGTCGGTCACCATTATTGCCTTTACTTTTTATAGGCGACGTGAGTTAATTAATTTTTACCATTAGATAATCAGTCAGTTTTTCCTTTGTTGACCAGGGCTTCTTTGTAGAATAGATCATCTGCCTACCTTGCCAGGCAGCTCATAAGAGGCGAGCATAGGCTTACCGTCACTAACGCCGCGACATCTGACTAGGTGGTAGCGTTTTGCCGCGACTCGCCCGGATTGGTACCACCGCTTGACCAATTCCTGCCGCCACAGCGTCATGACGTATTCCGGTTCGGAGGGTAAGGTAGCCGGTAAACTTACTCTTGCTTGAGGCCTAACATCCGGGCCTCAGTTTGGCAACGCACCATTATCACCTTTGGAGTCTCTAGGCAGCGTGAATTTCTTACCATCAGGAAATCGGTCTGCTTGTGCGCCTTCCATAAAAAAAAAAGTTTCTATATCATCTAATTTTGTTAAAATAACATGGTAAATTATTAGTATACCTCGGTTATTTGGTTACTTCTCACATAAATATGATAAGCATTTATCAAAAAATCAATATCTCTTAATATTCTTTTCACATACTTACTGAGATCAAATCTAGCATCACCAGCTCCATTGATAGGAAATGAAAGTAACTGTCCCACTGCAGTATATGCCCCTTCTATGGTTAAATTGCAATGGAAGTCAATGTAAAAATTCAGTTTTGACAAATCAAATCTGTGAACAAGTAAACACATTCAACAAATGAATAAATAATGAATATCTCTTAAACAAATTACACAAATTGATCTGACATAGAAGTATACGTAAAAAAATTCGGGACATATTGCTGTATCTAACCATTTATCTCACAGAAGGTTCTCTGGTACATGCTGTGCAGTCTGAGTATTTAGGCTGCAAAGCGTGATTACAAGTGGCATTTGAAAAAAAAATATATCATAAACTTACGTGACATTGTCAGCAATGGCGTTTCTAAACCCACTGAATTTACCTTTGTGGAAAGTAGTCTTTACCCCAATCAAATCTATAGCAACTTCATCTACTATAAATGGATCAAGCGACGGAACACCAAGTTCGGGCATGCCCTTGACAAATCCTTTTATTGCATCTTGGGTTGCTTTTGTCAGACACTCTGAAGATACATCACTACATGGATGAATGAAGTCGGCTGTAAAGATGTAACAATTACGTTTTTAATAAATAAAGGGTGTGTGTGTCAATGTTTGAAAAATATAGGATTTTAGTCTTTATCATCGAATAAGTAGATATGTCAGTCCAGTTAAATTACCGTGGTAATGACAAAAACGTGCTGGTAGCAACTCTTAACAGCAGGAAGTTTGTACATACTTGAAATCTAATTATTACTCGATGGCACCAAAATTGCTAAGCGACGTAAAGACATTGTGAGTATTGTACAAAGAGTATTAAAATACCTATACAGGACGTATAGTGTTACGTAAAGAAGTGCCCGGAGAAGTTCAATAACACATCAAACAAGAAGTTGATAAACTCGTTTACAAGTAACTTCTTGTCAAAAGTTGCCGCAAACCAACGCTACAGCTATTTATGTAACTGGATCGAAATATCGACAAAAATGTGATAACGAAAAATATAATCGTGAGTAAACCAAATGACTTAACATGTGAAAATAGTTTATCAATTTAACTCAGACATGGTCAAATTAGTTTTACCCCTATTGATCCAAGTCCCCTATGTAGAAACGACAATAACCCCGAAAAGCCGATTGTATAATATGAACACAAGCATAACCACTGGTGGTTCAGTGCCGTACAGCATTATACCAAGTTAGGGATCTACCACTATCTATTATTTTCACCTCAACACTAGGGTTTGGCAATGGCATGTTCTAGTTCAAAGTGTAGACTTCCGTATGAGGCCTTATTTTCGGCCATATGGCAGCGGCGTAGACAAAGCTATGGAGTCTATAGTCCAAGGATATATCTTATTACTATCTTCCGCCCGCGACTTCATCCGTGTAGAATATAGCCTATAGACTTCCTCGTTAAATGGGCTATCTAACACTAAAAGAATTTTTCAAATCGGACCAGTAGTTCCTGGGATTAGCGTGTTCAAACAAACTCTTCAGCTTCATAATATTAAGTTTAGAGTAAAAGTGTAGTGTGCTTAGTCGCTGTCTTAAGAAAGCCAGTTTTATGTATCTGTACTTATAGTAAGTAACCTAACCCCAAAAAACCCATGTCCATTAAAATTTGTGATTTAATAAGTTTTTTTTTTAAATATGCTGGTCCAATTTTTAGCCCCCGATGTAAAACGGTGTTATAAGTTTGATTTAAATGTCAATGTGTAGTATCGTTGTTCTTCAGGGTAGGGACAGATTTTGAAGGGGTTTTATTTATTTGAAATCTGATGTGATAGAAATTATTAGCTTAGCTATAGTTTATGGTGATCTGTCCAGGCATTCAAGGTCATCACTCATTTGAAGCTCATTTGTAAGCATCCGAATGGATATTAGATGCATTATGGGTATTCATTTCACTATTGAACATACTATAGGAAATCTAACAATTTAAACGCTACCGAATGTACCAAGCTGGTCTAACGGAGCTCAAAGATAGAATACGTAACCCTGTAATTCCTAATAGTAAACCCGAGCTTAGACTCGTAATCTTTGCAGTTTATTTAAAGCAAATCAAAGAGAGATGTGTTGTTCGGTCTGGCATCATAACTTTTGAAGTGATGGACTGTTTTGTAGGGGTTTTACCGAAAATTTATAATTTTAAGATTATAAGACACGTTACAACCCTCTTTAAAAGTATTTTAAGGAAAAATGCTTGGCTCCCACCAACCGACGAAATCATCGTCTTTTTTATGGAGTAAGATATGGTTCTCCTGATGGTACGAAGGTGGATTGAAAAGTAGATTTACCAAGAAAACAAACACATACTAGTAAGTATCTTTACGTCCATATCTCCAAATAAGTAAGCATAGGCACAACCAGGGCACCCACGACTAGCCGATGACACTAAGTCCCACAATATGATATGTGGCAAGCCAATCGCCAACCGGGCACATATCCAATCCCGGGCAGCCTTTGCTTTATTAGAAAATTGTAAAAACCTAATTGTCTTTTTGTAGCCCGACCCGGGAATCGAAACCACGACCTCATGAAGTCAAGTCCAACACCTGGATCGCTAGACCACAGAGGCCTCTCAGAGAAAATATGTTGTTTAATAAATATTAAAATTTTAAAATTAATTAACAATGATTCTCACAAAGTTTACGTGTGGTAATAAGTGCATAAAACTAGTAATTTGTGACTATTAAAATCGTACTTACGTGCTTTAGATGAGTATCCAACACAACAAAAACTCAATATAATACATAAATTAAATTCAAGGTATCTAGTTCGGAGATACATTTTGCTACTAAATACAAAACAGCTAATCGAACCACTTCCTTGAAGCTACTTTGTGATACTTCCAGTTGTATTTTCGAAGTCTTATTTATATAATCTTTGCTCAGAACTTAATCATTTACGTTTGTATATTAAGAGTTTTCCCTCGTCTTCATCTTGCAACAGACAATCATGATTTCTTGTACTGATGATAGTATTACCTCTTTATTTTTAATTATTATAACTTAAGTTTTAAGAAAAGAAGTGAGTGAGTAAGTACTTCACGCCTATATTCCCGAAGCGGTAGACAGAGACACAACCAGGACACCCACGATTAGCTAAAGACACCAAGTAATCCAGATCCCACAAAGTATTAGCAAGCTAGAATACTTACTTAAAAACTTAACCAGTTTAAATTTTAGCCCTGATGATGCTGTATAAGCGAAACCGGCTTTTTACAAAATAAGAAATTATGATATGTAAAACAGTGTTTCTTTATTTAGCAATAGCATTATTAAAATTCCGACATTCAATAATCCGGAATGTAGAGAAACATTTGAACCTACAAGTCTTCTTGCATATACATACATATCTTCACGGCAAGTAGGACACGGCTAGTAGTACAAAACGAGGAGGTTTTTATTTTTTATTTTAGTTTAGTCACAAATATATTTTTTTTATGTATGTACACCGATTTCACAGCGTTTCTGGACTAATTTACGTAATTCTTATTTTGTTTGATGCGAAATTGCTTCAAATTGGTGCCATAAAAATTTGATTCAGGTAGGCCTATTATTTTTAATTTTATGAGATTTTTTTATCTACCTTCACCTATCCTGATGTTTATTTTCATTAAATTGAATCATATTAGCAATAAACTAAAAATATTATATAAAATAACATAAAGATTCGACTTCAAAACTAAAAAAATATAAAAATGTATTATATCTTTACTATTTAATTTTATTTAAACAAACATATTCGTTGTCTATGAATATAATCTTATTTAACATAATATTATTACTAGAATTTTAATTTCATAAGTGAAACAAACTTTGTTGCAACAAGGTAATTACTTACTACCTGTTTAAAATTAATCAGAAAAGGTTAAATAATTAGTTTGTTTTCCTCATTCTTATTTTAGTGTTAAGTACCAGGCCGACTGAGCTTTTTTCGATATTTTTCATTTTAGGTGATTCTTGTTTTTGGAATGATGTTTAGAAAAATTAAAAAATTATATTGCAATATCTATATAGGATCTAGCGGTCCTGCGTCGGACTTGACGTGTAGTGCTAGAACAAGTGAATGAAATTGTATATCTTGGTTGTGCTTTTAGCAGGGATGGAAGGTACACCGCGGATGTAGAGAGAAAAGTGAGTGCAGGGAATAATGTGAATGGAGCAACGCTCCACCAACGGGGCAAGCTATTCCAAAGCGAGGTTTTGAGTCAAAAAGCTAGACTCGCTTTGCATAATTCTGTGCTTATTCCAACGTTATTGTATGGAAACGGGAGTTGGGTATGTCAGAAGTAGCATAAAAGTAAGATAAATGCGGTCGAAATGAGAGCACAATGGAAAATCTGTGGTGTAACGGTCGCTGATCGCATTCGTAACGAGAAAGAGTGGGATCGAAAGAAAGTGTTGGTGTTAAAATGCGAAAGGGCATGCTCCGCTGGTTCGGTCATGTGGAAAGAATAAAAAGATAGGTTTGTCAGGATCGTGAGGTCTGGCACTCGATAGTTTCTGCCTACCCCGTAAGGGACTTGGCGTGAAGATATGATATATGATGTGTCTTTCTTTTTCCGCTTTCGGTTATAAAGTAGAAAGACCTTAAAACATTTTGGGTGCAATAAAAACAGCGATTAAAGAAAATTGGATTTGCGTTTATATTGTGATCCGGAACTTAACCAATAAACATACAAATCAGCAACCAAGATTTATCGAAAATATGTTTTGGATTCTAATATCCCGATTATTTTTTATTGTCTTCAATACTGACGCAAGTCACAGGTTTGTAGAATATATTATATTTATACGATTATAAAAATGTTATAATTTCATAATCGCATCATCTGTTAACAGATGGACCAAGTTTGCTCATTCCTTTTTAGGGTTCAGTAACGGAAACCTTATAGATTCGTCAGGATTATATTATGTCTGTCCGTCCATATATCACAGCCATCTTTTTTTGCAACTACGAGTATAAGAGCTGTTAAAACTTGGTAATTAGACGTATTCTGACCCAACTGTAACTGAAAAAAAGTCTGATGTAGATTCTAATCCAAGACACTCACAAGACACTATACTACACCGTCGCCGCCGGCCTCGGCGACGAAGATCTCTACTGCGTTCAGCGCGTATCGCTGAGCGCTGAACAATTTGATGGATGGAGGACTTGATGGAGGACTCCATCAAGTCCACCCGGTAACCAGAACGCAGCACCAAGTCGAGGTACGATCTCTTGGGAGACAGCCCTTGTTGCTGGCGTTGTAGGGAACAGTTCCATCCATATAATGTCTCAGGCTGAACACTACTCGGCTCACAAAGCCCGGTGAAGTTGTAAAAACCACGAGGTTGGAAACACATTAGTTATTTTCCAAAACATTCATAATAGAATAGCATTCGCGCATAATATTACAGAAGAGATGAGTAAAAAGATATAAATCGGATCCACTGCAAAGTACATATGAACATTTATATTGACTGAAAGTCGAAAGAACTTCTATATGATGATTAGTGATTACTGCTGCGGAATCCTTAATGGGCGTGCCCGACTCGCACTTAGCAGCTCTATTTGTTATGTTGGTTATTGTCAGGCGAAAAAAATCATAGGATAGGCCAGCGTCACAGTGGTGAAACTGACTACAAGCGTTCAAAATCGCACGCACACGTAAATACGGTCATCGATGAGCCGCCTAAGTGAACTTAACAGGACCCCAGTAACGCATATCGCGTCCGTTCCATGATGGTTTTAATTCAAAAAATGTCGTTACTGTATTGTACCGGATACGGCTGCTTAAATAAATCGTCTAAACCGGAGCTATTGTTTTTTAGACTGAATACTGATTTTGAATAGGAAGAATAATTTGTTGATATACAAAGGGTAGTGTTTGTAAATTAACTTCCCAGGTTACAATATTAATTAATTTAATTTACGGTTTTACTACTACTCGTGCAAATAAAGAATGGGATTGGAAATGGAAACGGCTATATTTCCCTCTCGCTCGCGCATTACAGAACCTACCTTATAGGTTTTTGATTGAGTGACAGCGTTGCGTCTTGCTTCATTTTCAATGTGAAAGAAACGTTTAGACGATAAATGCCTACGGATGTAGACGATTCTGCTCCCACACCGGAACCGCTCCACCACAGCTTCAGTCTTTAGGTATGAATTATTATGTACCTTGTACAAGGTTATGACGTAAAAGCAAGTTAAATATCTACATAAAAGCAAAGATTTACAAGTTATTGTGCGTCAATAACCTCAATAACGTGTGTTAAACTATCGTCTTTCACTGAGATTAATCGATTTTTAAACGATTTAAAAAATATATGGTTATCAATTCAACCTGTAACTATGTAATAAATATTTCCAAAACTTCCCAGTTTTCGAATATGTTAATCTATATTACCACAGCGTAAATATAAGTAGATATCAGCGTCTGTACAAATGTGCCAAATTTCAAATATGTATGTAAGCATGTACGTATGTTTTTGTTTGTTATTTAGTTATTACAATTCGACTGATAAATCGCGTCAAAACTCCTTTTATGTTTCGTCAAAAAAAATAGTGTCTAAACCATTAAAAGTGACAGCCCTATGGTTTCAATGGAGTGTGGGTATTTATATTATCAAATAGGCGTAGTTTATATACTGTATCATATTTATACTGTAACAGCGTCTGTCGGCTTAGCTTATAATTATTTTAATATAGTAATCCAAACCAGGTAGTCAACTCCCAATGAAATAATACACCAGTTAATATGTACATAATATTGATAATATAATTATTACAACAAAATATGCAAATAGAAGGTCGAATTTTGCGGTACCGTTTTAAAAATAAAACAATGCAAATAACATTAGAAGGTTATAAACATATAAACATCCACAAGGTTTTCTTATTTTGTAACGTAACAAATCATTTTTTTGAAATACTCTAACTATTAGATGCAATGTTATTTTTACAAGTTTTACCATTTATTAATAAGGATAATAATTTAAAATATCTTCTACAACATAGAGTCTATATTTTGAATTATTCTTTATAATTAATGGTAAATTCTACAAAACCTTATTTAAGAAATAGAAAATAGTAGATAATGATATAAAAGCATTAATAAATTAATTATGTACTATGTAGGTAGCAGGCTTATGGCACATATTTCATTTTAGAAAACACGAAATTAAAAAGTACAGTCACAATTTAAAAGCACATGTTCATCCTTTCAAGAAATCATAAGAATATTTTGAATAATTATTAATATTCTTGTATAAAAAATTAGGACAAACTACATATTAATTTTTTCGTCGCAAATGAAACGGTGGAACGAAGTTCGCCGTAACATCTAGTTTTCAATAAAGTAGGGGGGTCGGACTAATTAAGTTGATCACCACACTACCATTGTCAACAAAGCAATTGCAGGTACAGATCTGCATCATCATTCACGGATTCATTGGATTCAGTGTGCCTCCAATTTTTTAAGATAATGGAAGGCAAAGAAGGAATGGCCCAAAATTCACTCTACCAAGAGACACCAAAGATGACTATGGTTCGTAGACAACCTGAGGCGTGTTAGGTAAGTTTACCGGCTACCTTATCCTTCACACGTTACATAACGGCTAGCACTGACGCTATACTGGCAGGAATAGGTAAGGTGATACCAATCCGGGCGAGTCGTTGCGAAACTCTACCACCTAGTCAGGTGGCACGGTGTTAGTGATGGTAAGTGTATGCTCACATTTTACGAGCTGCCTGGCAGAATAGCAGATGTCTATTCCTCAAACGAGCCCGGACCAATACATGTATTTAATCCATTCAAAGTCTTTCGCTATGACAATGATACTATTCTAAATCATGCACGAAACTGTTTTGCCATTTCTTTCGTTACCTCACGTACTCGTGCGCGCAGAGGCGTATTCTCCTTAAGGCAAAGTAGGCATGTGCCTAGGGGTGCGAGATTACAACGAGGCGCGCGGAAGTTTTTGAACAAATAAAAAAACAATAACAAAATTAATATTGATGTCAAAATACACAGTCAGATCTGATTCCACAGGGACATCATGGATTTCCATGTTCCTTCTGTCCTTCTTGCTCTCTTCACTCTCATCACATTTCATTCGTGCCTAAGTACACGTGTCTTGGTCTACCTAGGTATCGCTAATAGAGGGGCGCCAACGAGGTGTTTGCCTAGGGTGCTCTCTACATTTAATCCGCCTCTGCGTACGCGGTTCATGATTTTCCGCATTTAAGAGCTTCAAGCGGATACCTTCTCTGTGTGTTGCACTGTGCTTTTTATACAAATGGAACTTACACTGTCATTACATAGTATAAAACAAATTCGCTTCCACTATCTTAAATCTCTAAAACCACGCAATGGATTTTGATTTAGTTTTTTAATAGATAAAGTAATTGAAGAGGAAGGTTTATATTATGTTTATTTTACCCGTGCGAAGCTAGTTTACAATATATACTTAAATACGCTACGCTGCCTATTGCAGAACAGTATGCCAATCGCTTTAGGGGTCATTAATAGCAAGCACAGTAAGGTTGCTCTTAAATCTAGAGAGTAATTAACATTTAATTAATAATGTGAAATGAATTATTTTATCGTTTTTGTTGATTTTTTTAGGAACTAAAGGCTAATAATCCGCGATTTGAGTGCCTAAAATTATACGAGTATTATATCAGATTCCAATTTGCATGAAATCGTGATTCAAGAGTAACCTTACAGATTGGGGATATTATTGTACAATAAAATATTTAAATAAATGACACAAAATATCATTACCTTGTTCTTCTTAATTTATAATAATGATAAAGTTATAGTTGCGATTTTTTGGTACTGTGTTGTGTCTCAAAACTGCTAAATGAATGTATATTTAGCAGTTTTTCTCAAAAAAGGATTGGGAACTTATTATTATTGATTCATGGTTCCAAATTCAATTTTAATTTGTTGTTGATGATTGGCCCAACTGTTTTCCAATTTTTGTGTGAGTTTGAGTTGCATCTGTTAACTGTATTAGATACAATACTGTTTTTTTTATATATATGTATATTAAAGTTTACGTGTTTGGAGTCACTGAAAGTATTACAAAAGGATTACGATGAATCGACTTTATTAAAAACTCGTGCTAATGAGTGGCACAAAGCGTTCAAAAGAATTCGAGATATGATGGAAAATTTGTCTGGATCTGGAAGGCCAGCAACATATGTTAACATCGCAAAAGTGAAGAAAACAGTGACTGAAAATCCTCATTTAACTTTGAAAAAGATAGCTGCCGAACTTTCTGTATCTTATGAGTCGAACCGTATCATTTTAACTAATAATTTGGGTATCAAACGTGTTACCAATTGGCAAGTCCCAAAAGACCAGAATTTTCTCTAAAAACTCAATCGCATGAGAGTCTCTGAGAACATGCTAGAACGAGTAAATTCTGACCCAATATTCATTAAATGCATTGTCACTGGTAACAAAGCATGAATTTATGGGTTTTACATGTAAAAATACTGAACTAAACCCGACAAAAGCACGTTAAAGTCGATGGCAAGAAATTCACGCCGCCAACCTGAGGCCGATATGTTAATCCTCGAGCAAAAGTAAATTTACCGGCTATCTTATCCTCCGAACCGAAACATGTCAACGGCGAGCACTGGTGGTATGAGGGCAGGGATAGGTAAGGTAGTGGTACCAATTTGGACGTGTCGCTGCGAAACTACCACATAGTCAAATGTCACGATGCTAGTGA
>NJDC01001869.1:10959-25969 GCA_002245475.1 Calephelis virginiensis | reverse complement strand
GTTATTGGGTCCGGGGGATCCGATAACACGTGGCGAGGTCTTCTATGATCGGGGGGAGCGTTCGCGACCGGTGTGTAGTCACACGCGGATGCTATCACCGGATTTGGGTCTTTATTAAAAAGGTAGTTCATGAGTTCGATTTCATCCCATATTAATATTGTGATGATTCGAATGCTACTGATACTATAAATTTGTGTGAATGAATGGACGTTTGTTACCCTTGCACGCAAAAGAACTACTGAACGGATTTAGATGAAACTTTACAGGAATATAGTTCATACATCGGAATAACATACACGCTACATAAGCATACAAGTACGATGCTTACAATGTGGATAAAGCAATGGTATACATATAGTTAAAAAAACAATCATATACATTATAATGCATAATGTTAATCGGTTATTGTTTATTACAATTCCTTATTATTCAATTATTAGTTATGAGAAAAAGAAATCTAATAAAAAATAATCAGTTAACTATGCTATAAAATGTTGTCGTCTTCTTCATAATTATAAGGAAGACTTTAACATCGCATAATGCTATTACTCAATTTTGTAATAATATATTTTGTAACGTTTTCTTTGTTTTGTGATGACTACAGACAAATTATTATTTCGCCACCGTTCTGACGTTGATCCTGGAAAAGTATAGAGGGCTAACGAAAAGGAATGATTTTAATAATTTCAACTCACTAAAACCTCTGTGATCTAGCGGTCTGGCGTCGGATTTGACTTCTTGAGGTCCCAGGTTCGATCCTCGGGTCGAGCAATTTTCTAATAAAAATAACGTTGCCCGGGATTGGATACGTGCCCGCTTGGCGGCAGGCTTGCCACCTATCACATTGAGGCACTTAGTGTCTTCGGCTAGTCGTGGGTGCCCTGGTTGTGCCTCTGCCTACCTCTTCATGAAGATACTTACTTATCACCGTTCTGATGTTGAACCTATAAAAGTCTAGCCGACTAACAAAAAGGAATGATTTTAATTGCATAATTAATTAATTAACTAATAAATTTCAACGCAGTAAGGTTGCATAATACCGAATTCAGTTTTAAAATTATGTTATCAAAGTAGAACAATATTGAGTAGTTTTCTCGGTTTCCTTGGGATCTCATAGTCAGATCTACATTTGGTGCTGATGGAACTACTTCGGAAGTACTATTTCAAAAAAAAATAATTCAAAATCAGATAACAAAGGACGGAGAAATCGATTACGTGTTGATTTTTCTCTTTATTTAAGTTGTTTGATAAGGAGTTGAACATCTTCCCGGGTCGGACAATAAAAAGAAATTGTGGATTCTCCATTTTTCTAATAAGAAAACGTTTTTTGGAATTGTATATGTGCCCTGTTGGCGATAGACTTTACACCTGTCACGTTGTGGGACTTAATGTCTTCGGCTAGTAGCGGGTGCCTCTGCCTACCTCTTCGGGAATATGGGCGTGGAGATATTTACCTTACTAAGTCGGTTGAAAACTAAATAACATTTGTTATTTTCACTAAATTAATATTAAATTAGTTTTATTTCTCTTTGACATCTATATATTTACGTATATTGCTTTATGTGGCACGACTAACAAATGACCATTGGACAAAACGTTAACAAAATGGAAAGGGCCAAGAGGAAAACGCCACAGAGGACGACCGGTTACAAGATGGGACAGCGATATTAAGAAAATAGCTGACAAAAAAGTCTGAAAATAGAGAAAAATTGCAGTTCTTTGGAGGAGGCCTACACCCGCGAAGGGAAAACAAAAAGTAGAGTACATTTAAGTGTTTGGTATAAAGTTAGTATAATATTATAAATAGGTTACGGTTTTGTAACTTGCGTTTTTTTATTTTATTAATACTTTACAATGTCCGCTTGAAGAAATAAAAAAAAGCAGGCTACACTTAAGAACTAGGATTCCTGAGATTATCGGGGTACCGTAGGGAATATTCAGAAATTGGGACTCGTATAGTTTTAACTTGACTTATTTTCCCTTCACCTGTAAATGTGTTTCGGAGATTACTTGCTCAAATGAATTTATCGCCTCTGTGGTATAGCGTTCCTGTGTTGAACTTGAATTCATGAGGTCTAGGATTCGACCCTGGGTTGTCCAAATAAAAAATATGATTTTTCAATTTATAAATTGATTATAACGTTGCCCGGGATATAACTGCCCGGTAAGCGAGAGACTTGCCGTTTATTACATGGTGGGACTTAGCCGTGGGTGCCGTGGTAGTATCTCTACCTATTTTGAGGCCAGGGGTAAAATATTTATCTATTAAATTTTACTAAATACTGTTTGCCATAACAAATATGAATTCTGCGATTGCGCAATAGTGCTAAAACATGTAAAATACGAGTGAGTATCTTCATTCTTTATCCCCAACATGGTAGTCAGAGGTACAACCAGGATACCCACAATTAGTCTCAAGTACTATTTAGTCCTGCAGTGTGATATATGGCAAACCTAAGCACAACCGGGCGTGATTAAATTATATGTAACTAGCAGCCCGCCCCAGCTTCGCACTGGTAGACAAACTTATATGTTATTATACATATAAACCTTCTCTTGAATCGCTATATTACGTTACAAAACCGCGTTAAACTCCGTTGCATAGTTTTAAATATCTAAGCTTATATAGGGACAGACAGCGGAAAGCGACTTTGTTTTATACTATGTATTGATAATATAATACATAAAATAATAATTATTAAATGATATCGGGCAACTTTTTTTATAAAAATAAAAAAAAAACATTTGGAAAAGAACTGGTCGACAATGGAATGGAATCGAATCTAAGATCTCTAATTGCATCACAGGTTCTCTACATCATAGATACAGATAGACATAACAGAAACAGAGACATAATAAAAAAAAAGTAAGCTGCAAGCAAATACTTTAGCATTAAACAATTAAACCACGGTAAATATTGTTAGACTATTTTCACCCGATTCAAGGGTACCTCGTGTCAAGGTAGAGTTGCGAAGGCGTCGCTCTCATTTTCTTTGGGTTTTATTTGAATAAAGTCTGATTGATTCTTGCGCCATAGTTTCCGGTAGAATTCACACGCTCTGTCACAAGCGCGACGTCTAGACTGTAGTCATATCACGATCTGTATCGATATCGAGAAATAATCGAACATATTTACATACCGAACTTAAAAGTGATGTGAAAGTATTTGTAAAACGAAATTTGTACTGAATATTAGTGGCATAACTTTACCTAACGCAGCTGCCAGGACAGGACATTTATGGTGTTTATAAGCGACGGTTACCTCCTACGATCAGGATAACCATGTGCTCTCACTTGAAAAAAGTAGCATTTTTACGCTTACTTAGCCAATTATCACCCCTATCATGCCAGTGAAACAAATTTTTGTCAAAATTTTTAAAGCTTTTTTACAGTAACAATTAAAACAATTTATTAGCTTATAAAATCATCAACTTCAAACTAATAAATAGATTTTTATCATCTCGAAGTACTCGGACTCTATTTTTTCTATCTATTTTATTTTAATCGGCAAAGAACTGTTTACACGAACCAAAACACAAAAAATTGTGGAAATATTTCGTAACTGTTTTTTAACTAGACAACTCTATGAACAGATACCACTTGCATTTCCCGATTTTCGATTTCGATCATTCTCATGATAGGCCTGTGGAACAATAAAACCTTCTTATGAAGCAAATTTTATTGAAGCTATTATTTAATTTGTCCATTTATTGTGTTTATTTTATTAGTCTTTTACTTTTGTCTTGTATTCACAGTACGTGTATGAGTTTCTAGAATACCGGCTAAGTAATTCGATCTATTGTTGAAGTTTCTCAACAAGAACTTGCTCCGGACTGAATGTGTGTCTTTAATCGTGCCATTGGTTGCATCGGTGAAAGGAATGTAAAGGAACATATCCATACTACGTGAATCATTCAGGAGATTAAAAAATTATACTTAGTCACAACTCACAGGGATAATTTTGATCACTTATTCAATATCGTCACGTGGTTAAGGCTTCGTAAAAGACGACAAAAAAACTGAAGAAAAAATAAACAAATCTCCTTGGGTGACACGTTTATATATAGGTTGACCGCTACGTACACTGACTAACCGTGAGGCTCGGATTCGATTCCCGACGGGGACAGATATTGGTCTGATGAACATTTTGGATGTCTGTATTTCTAAGTCTGGGTGTTCTTTAAATTTACTCCAGCATATACATAAGTATACACATGTATTAGTATCGTTGACTAACACGTATAATACAAGCATATTATAGTTTGCTTATTTTAGGGTTAAATCTATCATTAAGTGTAATTTGTCCATGGACAAAAATGTATAAAGTGATTTTTTTTCTGTTTTGTATGCAAAAAAATATTTGGGAAACGTATGGTTGCCTTGTGTAGAATAGACCATATTTCCTTCCTGCCTGGCAGCTTGTAAGTGGCAAATATTAAAAAATTAAAAGTGCTATTAATCACTATCAACGTGATCACTGGTGGTAGAGTGTAAGGGTTCACCACCTAATCTTATATCCTTCCCCTATAACGACAGTGTTTGGCACTGTCATGTTCAAGTCCGGAAGGTAAGGTAGCTGGAAGACTTGAACATTAAGCTTAAAACCCTGGCCACATAGCAGCGATGTACCAATGACATCTATGGTGTCTATACTTTATACCATTAGAAAAGGTTGTTTGCTGTTTCATACGAAAAAACCGCGATATCTGGAAATGGTAAAGAAGTGTGGTGATTCTTCTTATATATTGTTTATGGGGGGAGACGCGTTAAATAATGCAAAAATATGCTTACGTAGTATAGATACGTTCCTTTAGCACCCATCCCTATTTTAAACATACGTTTTTCTTTTATTTCTTATTTTGTGCAAACGACCCTAGCATGAAAGTCCAAAGAGGTATTTGTAAATTAGAAGTTAAAACATAATTGAGGAGCCGTTTTCGCTTTCGCTAGATGTTGCCCACGGATCTGCCCACATCATAAACTTTAGCCCTCCCACGGGAACCCGTTTAAATATTGGGATAAAAAATACCCTATTTGACTCCAATATACAAACACACATTTGTATTGGTTATTTTACTATAATGCATCGTTGCGGCATGAAAGGACAAACATACTTCCTTAATTAAAAATATTATTATGGCTTGCATATGTAAAAAAAAGTATTATGTAAGGGGGGAGACGCGATAAATAATGCAAAAATCTGCTACGTAGTATAGGTACGTTTCCATATTACCCATCCCTATTTTAAAAATGCGTATTTCTTTTATTTCTTATTTTGTGCAAACGACCCTAGCACGAAAGTCCAGAGAGGTATTTGTAAATTAGAAGTTAAAACATAATTGAGGAGCCGTTTTCGATTTTTCGAATAACCGATAGGAATATTGGGTTCACTAAAATACTTTGGCGAAGACTTTTTCCAACTTCACGAAATATTAATTAAATCGGGAAAGTTTTGGCGGCTTAATTTTCTTAAATTTAAACACTTTTAGGTATTTCAGATTAACAGTAATTTGTTTGGAAAGAAATTGTGTTTATATTTCACTAGATGCTTCCCACGGATCTGCCCACATTATAAACTTTAGTCCTCCCACAGGAATCTGTTTTAATATTGGGATAAAAAGTACATTTTGACTTTTTTTAACACCTATCTACACACAGGGGTTATTATTTACATTTTTTCCATTAAAACGCTCCGTGACAGGACAAACATACTTCCTTAATTAAAAATAGTATTATGGATTAGTATAAAAATATTAGTATATGATTTACAGATTGTCCTGTATTTTTTTTCAAGTTTTGTATTTTAGAAATTACAGACAAACCAACACTCAGTATAATTAGACCAAATAACTTGAAATCTGGAATGTAGAAAAACATTTAAACTTACAAGTACATAATTCAATAATTACTTTTTATAAATATTAAAATAGTTGCACACCACAATGTAGTAGAATATGTTGGAATGCTTAAATCATTTTGTAACAACTTCAACACGCATATTCCGCAAATAAATATAATTTCTTTCTTTCTTCCTTATGTATAGGTATTGTTACATCTTCATTCCAAGTACCCCTGCAAGATGCGGCAGAGAGTACCTGTAGAGTGCCAAAAAACGAACTTCGCACCGTCAGCAAATTTATTTCTAAAAAAACTAAATAATAAAATTACGAATACTAAAATGGAATGCTAATATATATTTGATATTTTCCATCAACGGCCCTTGCGAAGGCTTATTTTCATATTTTTAAATGAAGAAACACATGTTCTATTTTACGTATCAGTTAAAATTTATTATTTTATAAAGCATCTACACGTCCATATCCCCGAAGTGGCAGGCAGAGACACAACCAGGGCACCCACGACTAGCCGAAGACACTAAGACCCACAATGTTATAGGTTTTTTCATTCAAAAATATGAATATGCTAATCCTAATATATATAAATTACGTGTCACGTTGTTTGTCCGCGATGAACTCCTAAACTACTTAACCAATTTGAATCAAATTTGCACACCGTGTGCAGTTTGATCCTACTTGAAAGATAGGATAGCTTACATTTCAATTTATAATCAATAAAATTAACATCCGAGCGAAGCCGGAATAGGCAGCTAGTATGATATGAAACACATTAGTCAGTTCCGACTTAAAAAACGGAAAAGCAAACAAACACACTTTCGTATTTATTTTTAGTGTGGATATTGGTTTTGAAGGTTTTCACCAATGACACAACGCGACATTTAGATTTTAGGTAAACCTGTAACTATAGTTTGAAATTAACTTGAAGATCAAAGTTGTATTTTGGTCGAAACTAGTAAGTAGGTATTATTAATGCGACAGTATCCGTGTTAGACCCTTCTTTGGTCAAAACTTTAGTTTTCGACGCCACAAAACTTTGGGAATTTAGAATTGATACTCATACAGGCGGTCCGCCAAGTTTGTAACCTACTAGCCTACTTGGTTAAATATTTATTCAGAATTGATCGCCTCTGTGGTCTTGCGGTTCAGTTATCGGACTTGACTGCATGAGGTCCCGGATTCGATTCCTGGGTCGGGCAACAAAAAGAAAATTGTGTGTTCCCAATTTTCTAATAAAAAAAAGGTTGCTCGGGATTGGATATGTGCCCGGTTGGCGATAGGCTTCCCACCTATCTCATTGTGGGACCTAGTATCTTCGGCTAGTCGTGGGTGCCCTGGTTGTGCCTCTGCCTACCTCTTCGGGGATATGGGCGTGAAGATACTTTCCTTCCAGAATGATGAAGTGTTAACTAAAAATGATTTTCAGTACAACTGAAAAACCCGATTTGAACATGGTTACGAGTTGATTTGAAGATTTTTTTTGTAGAAAATTTTCGATGAACCTCCGCAAAAACCTACGAGAAAATTATACCAGCTTTCAAAACAAATCCGCATCGCAAACGGTACATCCGTTTAAAAGTTTTGACGCTACAGACAGATACATAAACAGACAGATACGTCAAATTTATAAAACCCTTCGAGTTTCGTCGGGAGTTAAAAATAATATTGAAAATTAATCTACGAATGACGTCAAAATCGAATATCAAACATAAAAAAGTAAGTCGAATGCAACCTTCTTTTTTCTGAGTCGGTTGAAAAAAAAATCCTGGAAAATCAAGATTATATTTATAGGAAACTATAAACTGCTTTATTTATTTCATTTTCTAAGAAACTATACTATAATGTTTGATTGTGGTACAGAAGGCCACATTACAAGTTATCCACTGATAGTCTTAACTATCTTACGGCCAATATTACCTATCTACAGACAGAGTTAGGCTTTGTTTTTAAGATATTTTTGTTAATCATAAAAAATATCGACCCAAAGTAGCCCTATCTGTTATTATAGATAGGTTATTACTTTTGGCCTTTAAAATCTAATTTTCATCTTTAACTTAGTCTGGGGCCTTCTGTACATAGGTGTTTATTACGCGAGAAGACACCAAACATGCACACTTTCCTGATGGTAAGCAACATGACCAACAGACACCGTCTAGATGTTATATCGTCGTATCCTACGAATAAAGGCGCAACTGCAAAGTTTTCAAGAGGAAGATTTTTAAATCTCATATTAAAATTAATTAATACTTTTGCGATGATTACATTCAAATTTATACTTAAATTACTAAATTGTTCTATGATTGTTGTAAAGTTGTAAGTAATACTATTAACTTTATATTTATGTAAAATATGTCCCTTATGTCTTTATTCTTCGGATTAAAATGTGTTGTACTAGAAACATATGACTTTATGCCTTTTTTCGTCTGTATATTCTGGGTCGTAAGAACATTAAGGGCTTTTTATTATTTAAATAATATTGTAAAAACATAGTTAATGAAACAATATTGTATTAGTAAAAAGATACTTTATTATGTCGTACCTAAATCACAGATTTATTCTTCGTCTTTATTGAACTTAAACTTAAAAATTAGGAACTTAATTCTCAACCTCTAACAAAAAAACCTACTAGTAGGTACACAGCGCTTAGATACACGTTACTCTAATAACAAACGTAAAAATTATATAAAAATTACCAACTTATTTAAAAAATAAATCAAATCTTAGAAAAAATAGAAACCACAAAAATAATAAATTAAATGTAATTGACTTTATAAAATTTAATAAAATTTACTTTATAACCTGTAATCGGTCAACAGTATCACCATCTTTCATTATTCATAATATGATATGATACATAATATACCTAACTAACATTTTTTTAAAACAAACTACAAAAATCTAAAAATAGTTCAGTCTTCTTCAGTCTCAGTCTCATCGCTGCTGTTGTTACTGTTACCTTCTGCTTGATTACGAGGCAAGGATTTGAAATATGAATGAAACTCTTAAGGCATAATTTTGGTATCATATAAATGTGTAAAGTCTATAAACTTGTCATTGTTAATATTCAAGAGAGATGTATTTGCCTGCTTATGTTTGTCACCGTATTTCTTTGCTCTTGTTTTCCTTTTCTGGGTCGTTATTTCATTGTATTCTTCAGCCAGTTAATATTTATACTTGATTTTGTTAATATTCTCTTTGCTTATATGAATCTCTTTAACTTTGTTCCAAGCCACTTTTTCATTAACACTATTTTTTGTCCAATTTTTGTCTTTCAGTAAAACACGATAGTCTTGTATGTCATTTCCTTCAGACTGTATGCCTCTTCTGTAGGTTTTGCCCATCTAATTAGATTAAACCACTGTTCAGGCTTGTAAATTGTCGTAGTTTTTAGTATAAAAAGTTATTTTGTAACTGAAATTAATAACATCTTGGTACTGGCACACGGTGGCCTTTTTGTTGCAGCATGTTAATTGTTCATCGAACCATTTCAGGTACAATACATGAAGTCGTTTATTTGAAAGGTAGCCATCAAGATATTTTACTACTACATTTTACTACTTTTTCGACAGTAGTTTGATTCTATTGGTGCTAACGCCTTAATATGATGTTTCACTTTGTTTACAATATAGTTGCTTAACTTGTTTGGGCGATTATGATGTTTTCCTCTCAGGTCAGTTGTTTTGTAGACATTTTCATCGACACAGCTTTCTTTATCAAATAGTGTTCTTACAAATTTTTCGCCCTTTAGCTTTAATTCTCTTAGATTCATGGCAAGATACATACTATGAAATAAAATCCCACTGCCTTTCATGATAGTTTCTCTTGGATTCTTCCATTTTTCACTACATTTCTTAATGCATTTACTACTGCATGGTGGTTTTATTTTCTTTTGTTCTTTTATTTATCTTTTTCTGTTAGCAAATTCTAGCCTTGAATTAATTAAAGTCTACCTTTTACGTCTTTCCATTCCGGAAAATTGGTGGTTCGCATTTTTAACCAGGTCCTTATTGCTTTCCACAATTCCGTGTTTTTTATTAATGCCTAGAAGCAGTACAGGAGAATTCACTGATAAACAAGGGGTTTGCATATTGAAATTAGAACATAGACTATCTTGAACAATGTCAGCATATTGAAAAGATAGGTTTGGGTATTTATTGTCTTCAATGGGCTCAGTATTTGACTCACACTGTAAGCAAATATCATCGTCTAAATCAAGGATTGGCACATTTGGGTCAAGCTCGCAGCTTCAATGAATAGGGGACTTGCAGATTTTGTAGGATTCTCTACTACCGTTTCATTTAAGATAGATTGAGAACCAATGGCCGCGGTCACAATAGGCGTGCTAGAATTTTTAGGGGTCAAAAGATTATCATATTTGAAACACGTGTCTTGATCTACATTTTTCAATATTGTCTGTAAATTTGGACATCGGCAGTAACAGTAATGAAGTTAGCAGGTTTCCCCAGTATTGGTCCGGGCCCCTTTGCAGAATAGACCATCTGCCTTCCTTGCCAGGCAGCTCGTAAAAGGCGAGCATAGGCTTACCGTCACTAACACCGTGACATCTGACTAGGTGGTAGAGTTTCGCAACAACTCGCCCGAATTGGTACCACCGCCTTACCTATTCCTGCCGCCATAACATCATGACGTGTTCCGGTTCGGAGGGTAAGGTAGCCGGTAAACTTACTTTTGCTCGAGGCCTAACATCCCGACCTCAGGTTGACAACGCACCATTACCACCTTTGGTGTCTCTAGGCGGCTTGAACTTCTTACCATCAGGAAATACGTCTGCTTGTTTGCCTTCCTATATCATAAAAAAAGCAGGTGAGTCTTCTTTTATAGATAATAGACTTTCAGAGCAACTTGAAAGTAATTCTATGGATGTAAAGAGATCAGTAATTACAGGATTTTCAATTAAACTTTCATCTACAGGTTTACTTTTGTCTTTAATTGATTCATCCGGGTTATGAAATTCTTCTATTACGACACCTTCCACAATATTGTATGTCAGTAGGTTTGGCTCGTCGTCGTATATTGCACAAACTGTAACTTCTTAATCCTGCAAACAGCCACGAAGGCATATTTTTTAAGAGTAACATGAATAGTGTATTGAATACTTTAAACATTGGTGATTGCAAAGAAAAAAATGATACAACATTATTGTAAAACGAAATTGACTAAAGACACAGTATAATATCCTATCATATCAACATTACAAATGCGAAAGTTTGTAAGAACGTTTGTGTGTTTGTATGTACGTTCCTTTTTCAAGTATTCCAAATAACATTTCTTGGGAGATATGTTTCGTTTTTGGTATCTAAAAATATAAAAAGACCTGCAAACTCTTAATAAAGTTTAAACTATAAATATGTCACAGCTATTAACACAAAAAATGCATTTAATATATTTATTATTATTATTTTTTATTATTTTTAGTACATACAATCCATAATGTTAAAAAAGCCCCAACTGCCACAATCGCTTTTTAGCAAAAATCCACCCATAAACCATTAATACACTGTATTTTTGTAATATGTTACATTTATTAAATAGTAAATGGAGAAAAGTTAGTTAAATTAGTAAGTTTATTCTAACAAATTGCACAATTTGCAAAAAACGAAAAAAGAAAATAGTACGCACAATAAAGCCACAAGAGCGAACTAAGCAACTCTTTATACTAATACCATACGACTACTACGTCGAATAAAGTCACTGATGCAATAGCGCCTTTTTTCTACGCGGTTCCTAGAATTATATTATAAACAATAAATAACCTAAAAAAAAATAACAAAATTCGGTCTATGTATGTTATAATCTTTATTGCATCAAACACTAAGCGTAATCAATATGAGTTTTCAAAATCAGATGATTCTAGAATACAAAATAATATTTGTCAAGTAGGTACTTACTTTGTGTGATTTTCTTTGGCCTTTTATTACTATTTGTTTTACCCTTTGACAACGATAAATCCGCTAAACATAAATAAATAGGTACTTAGATATATCACGGAGGTAAAAATAACGGCGGCAGGTGTATGCCAGATGCGAACCCACGGAGTAATGGCGGAGTGGCGCGTGCGCCCACCTCACTATCCATGCTTCCTCGTTCGTTCGTCAAGAAAATAGCCACCTGTGACTGTTGTTGCTGTTCTCTTCGAGAAATTCGGGAGATAACAAAAGTGACTAATTTTAAAATGTTATTTTGAGGTAGATAAATTATATTTTCTGTGGTTTATTAATTAAATGTAACTTAAAAAAGTTACGAATTTCAAATAACTAATAATAATAAAAAGCCATTACAACCACAGTGGCCTTATTCGTAGGGTACGACGATATATGCGTCGCTGTCATGGGATCGGGATGCAATGGTCTAAGTCTACAAGGCATACCAGCATAAGTCGATGGGAGGTTGGGACCTTCCGACCCGAAATATAAAAAAAATGTGGCAGGAATACGTAGAGTGGTGGATTACCATCCTGGCAAGATGATGCGCAGTACTCTACCACCAGTGAGTGGTATTGTTGGTATTGAGTAATTTAACTTATGCTCGCTTCCTTCGGCAGTCAGTCCTCTCTAGATTGAGGGTTTATTTTATTCAGCAGACTCCGATCTCCTCCGGGGATATTCTTTACCTATTCTATTCAAAATATAAATTTGAAGAGTAGCATCTTGTTTCCAGTAATTTTGAATGAAGACCATATTGTCCTGAAGGTGCATTTTGATTCCAAGTTGATAGATTCAAAGTTTTTTTCGTCTGGAAAAAAATCTGCCACAAATGACTCTATTTCTTTTTTAAATAGTCAATGACCTAGCACAATCGTATACCTATATAGGTGTCATGATCAGTAGGAGCATCTTCTTTTAAATCAGTTTTTCCATGAACAGTACATAGAACTAAATAAAATTTGAGTGTTTGTAATACTAGAATAACCGCTTTTTACTCACGCATATGAATTTGTATACGGTAGTGGTCGCCCGTTATTCGAAATTCGACAATAATAAATTTTAATTTCTTGTTGATAAGAACGCCATCTTCATTTCTCAAGACCAACTACTTTGTTTCCAAACTGTATGGTGCGCCATCTGTGATATTTTATCGTTATCATCAATATATTTGTTTTTTGTTTGTATGTGTCAAATGCATGGTAGTGTGGGTAATGTTTTATTTATTGATTTAATGTACTTTCTAAGCATAATTATTAAAAAAAATTAGCGTTCTGCACTTCTCCTACACATAAACTATAAGTGTGCCAAATTTTATGCTTGTGAAATTACGTAAATAAAATTTCGTAAAAAGGGTCCAAAGTTTTGGCATTACCTGTTATATATCCCTGGACAAGTTACACAAATTGAATCTAACCTCAAAGTAAGCAAATTATATGCTTGTGTTATGAAAAAGAACATTTGTATTGACTGTCTGTCTGTTTGTTCCAGCTGATCTTCGAAATTGCTGGACTGATGTTGACGAGACTTGTGCTAGCAGGTAGTAACTAGGGCTTGTTTCATTTTCGAAAAGTTCTAAACTAACTAAATATTTATCTCGTTAAATTGGATTTATAATATATAAATTACAAAAAGTAAAGCTCAGGCTATCTGACAAATAGACAGAAAAACATCATTATATTTACAAATCACGGATCATGTTTTTTCGTGTCAAAAGATAAATTAATAGTTGGAAAGAGTTCAGTAAAGATTTTATCTACGTAATGATTAATATATCAGTTAGCTGCTTACTATCGGCTCAACTGTTAGCCCCTTCACCAACTTTTCCCATAAAAATTCACACAGGGAGCCTCATAAATATTTGTGGCACTTCGCGTCTTCTCGTATCCCTCGCAAAGTTTTATTAAAACTCTCGTTGTTGTTCCGAGGAAACGGGATCTGAAACTTATTTGCTAAATATCGGTTAATTTGAGGGTTACATGTTTACAAAACATGCTTGAAAAATAAAATGAAAAGCAAGTATAAAGTACTTCAACGTAGTCTGTTTAATGCTGCAACTATAACAAAAATCACAACTTTGAGTATTTTATTTTATTTTTATTTTTACAAGACAAATTAGAGCATTTCAAGATTTAACTTGACGATATATTCTGCTAAATAACTATAACACAGAGTATAAAATCCACTTACGTTTTGGAATACTTTAGTATGACTTTAGTCTATGTAGTACATTAATAAGAAAGTCATGTGGAAAAAATGACAGATGAAAGATTGACAAAGCAGATATACAATGCGAATGTACATGGATGTAGGAGACTAAGGTTGACATTCCATAATCAGATCACTCGGATATTATCCGAGGGTGGTGTCAAGAGTCTTGAAACCTGCGTGTTTGTATGAAAAGGGTAATGAATGTGAAGGAACCCAGACAGGTTTGTCAGGATCGTGAGGTCTGGCACTCGATACTCTCTGCCTACGCCGTAAGGGACTTGGCGTGAAGATATGTATATATGTATGTATATATTAACTCTTTATTGTACACAACTGATATTAGATACAAAAAAATACTTAAAAGTAAAAAGAAAAACAAAGTACAAAAGGCGAGCTTATCTCTAATAAAAGAAATTTCTTCCAGACAACCCGTAAAAGGAAAGTACTAAATAAAATAAAATAAGTAGACTTGGTGTACAGATATATAAACTACTAAATATATATTATTAAATGAATTAAAACACATAAAATAAAAAAAAATAACAAAACAGATAAACAAAATTAAACTAAACATATACCTAAAGTAAAATTATATGAACGAATTGAGAATCTAAGATATGTCAAAGAAATGCTCTTTTAGATATTTCTTGAAAGAATCAAGAGTTTCACAGCCACGAATAACATAAGGTAAGGAGTTCCACAACCTTACAGCATGGACTGTGAATGAATGGGAATATGCAGCAGAATGACTAGAAGGGTATCGCAACAGAGTACGTACATTTGAACGACAAGGCGATTCAGGAGAATGTAAGAATTTAAATGAGTTACGAAGGTAATTAGGAGAAAACTGATTATAAAGAATTTTGAAAAGCAAGCAAAGAATGTGAAATTATCTACGTTGTCTAATCGGAAGCCATTTAAGCTTAGACCTATAACTGGAAATATGGTCAAATTTTTTTAATCCGAAAATAAACCGAATACATAGATTTTGAAGTTTCTCAA
>NJDC01001869.1:0-10900 GCA_002245475.1 Calephelis virginiensis | reverse complement strand
GTTTCACAGCCACGAATAACATAAGGTAAGGAGTTCCACAACCTTACAGCATGGACTGTGAATGAATGGGAATATGCAGCAGAATGACTAGAAGGGTATCGCAACAGAGAACGTACATTTGAACGACAAGGCGAATCAGGAGAATGTAAGAATTTAAATGAGTTACTAAGGTAATTAGGAGAAAACTGATTATAAAGAATTTTGAAAAGCAAGCAAAGAATGTGAAATTGTCTACGTTGTCTAATCGGAAGCCATTTAAGCTTAGACCTATAACTGGAAATATGGTAAAAATTTTTTAATCCGAAAATAAACCGAATACATAGATTTTGAAGTTTCTCAAGTTTATTAACGACCTCCTCAGTGGCATCAAGGTAACAACAGTCGGCGTAATCAATAATGGGAAGGATAAGGGTATGCATTAAATAAATTTTAGTTTGAAGGGGCAAACAATTTTAAAGAGGTTTGAGAGAGTGAAAAACAAAGTGAACTTTTTGGCTTAATTTATTAACGTGTGAATTTCAAGAGAGATCAGAACATAAAATTACACCTAGATTATTAGCAGATGAGCTAAATGGTATAGGCTTGTTGTTATATTTTAGAGTAGGTACCGCAGCACTATTAATTACATTTAACATATAGCGACTACCAACTAAAAGTGCTTGCGACTTGCTTGGGTTTACTGAGAGGCCAAATGAATCAGTCCAGTCATGAATACGGTCTAAATCCTCATTCACATCACCAATGTATGTACAATAATAAGACAAAATATATTACTAACCGCAAAGATTGGAAGCCTTGTGTCTTAATAACAAAAACAGACTTAAGTACTCCATGGTACAGTTACTGTAATACTAAGGAATAATAACTACAACTGTAAAAATTGTACTAACCTAATGCTTGGGTTATTTTAGTTATATGTTTCATAAAATACATTGATATGGGATCTAGGTGGTTGTAAACACTCGTTGTATGTGCTTGCATTTGTCAGGACCGTAGATTTAATCCAAGTTTAATAATAAATTGAAGATGGAAACAAAGCTTCCTCCAAGTTCACATTTGTTGGGAGGCGCGTTTACAACCGTCTAGAACAATTTTAAGGCAAAAGTCATTTTTTTGGCGCCATCAAGAGAAAATATGGTCGAAGTTTTTTTATAATGATTGCATTTCGTGTTGATATTGAGTGAAATTAGTCAATTTTGGTGGCGTTTTGTACAATTTTGTTCATTGAAAGTGCACAAATGAAATAATCATGAAGAAATTAGCGTATCGTGTATTTTCTCGTTGCCGCCAAATCTCAATACATGAGCTTGAGTAAAGAGGCCCCCGCTTTACCCAATAGCCTGACATGACTTACTGACGACTTATGACTGATGACAAATTATAATTGATATTAAATTTGATGCAAATTTCTACTTGACTAATGGCAAAACACTAGCGTGTAGGCCAAAACCTAAAGAAAGAAAAGAATAGCAATATCTCAATCAGGTTTTAGTTTTTATGTAAAAAAAAACATTATTTAATTAATTCACGATAATAAAGAAACTTATACTACTATTTTTTCAATAACAACCCCTCTTTCCCCTGGTAGCCACCGGCAGTATATAAAACTCCGTTCTCCCCTACTTATCACGAAGTCATTCGTTAAATACGCTTATTAATAATTGTTAGTAAAAAATAATAACCAAAAATGTGTTTTTTCTATGAATACAGCGTTTGCTGCCTAACGATACTGGAAACGTGACAAAACCCCTTCTTCTTCTTCTTTTAAAAGGGGTTGTGCGGTTTGAGTATGTTTCCCTGAGTGATATATACTGAACATCAGATCTATTACGGATTCGTTGCCCTAGGCTATTTTACGAATATCTTTAAGGTGTATCTTAGAGATCTTCGATTTGCCTAGATCTATTATTTTCATTTAAAGATAGTCTTAAGTTTTAACAGTGAATATTTAAAAAAATCTAGAATTCGTTAGGCCAGTTTTTGTTTATTATTAAGTCTTATGTATGTATGAATGTATGTATGTATTTAGCCTAGTCATTTTTGATGTACATGAAATTGAATGATATTTGTTTGAAAACAGAAACTCTCATATTCCTTAAGGAAGGGAATAAGCAACCAACCAAGATTATGGTTTTCATCTACTAGGTTTTGAAAGGGTGTTGTGATTATAGTTAGTTGGAGTATAATAGTGAGGTGGTAACGGTAACTATTCAGACAAAACCCCCGAGATTCTATCATTAGACTCCATTATGAGTTATTTTGCACTGTACACACGAATAAGTCTATCTCTAGATTAGCAAATCTAAAAAAAATATTTCTGAACAAATTACACGAACTGATATTACTGCAACGTTATCCTATATCCTATTATTAATGCGAAAGTTTGTATGTTTGCTTATTATTCCTTCATGCAAAAACTCCTTAACCGATTTTCATAAAAGTTGGCACACACATAGAGGGTAATTTGGATTAGCACATAGGATAGTTTTTATCTCGAAAAAATGTTCCTGTGAGACCATTAACCATGCGGCGACGCCGTGGGCACCAGCTAGTATATTATATAGGTATGTCTGAGGAAGCCATGAATCGAATTGATTGTTGGTTCTGTTATAGTTCGTTTACATTTTAATTATTTTCATAAAACGTTTACTTTATTTTTATTTGATTTGTTAATATCGTTCTATTAATGTCAAACCTTATTAATGTAATAAAATTTATGAAATTTGTTAATCATGTAACGGCCAATAAGAGCCGAGCTCAGTTCCATATTGATTTTGGTAGAATATATTATGGTTTAATTTTCAGTTTGAAAGTATGGTATGGTATGGTATCGCCTCTGTGGTCTAGCGGTCCGAGTGTTGGACTTGACTGCATGAGGTCCCGGGTTCGAATCCCGGGTCGGCCAACAAAAATAAAATTGGATTTTTCCAATTTTCTAATTAAAAAAATGTTGGTCGGGATTGGACATGTGCCCGGTTGGCGATAGGCTTGCCACCTATCACATTGTGGGACTTAGTGTCTTCGGCTAGTCGTGGGTGCCTTAGTTGTACCCCTGCCTACCTCTTCGGGGATATAGGCGTGAAGATACTAAGTATGGTTCAGTTTCAGTTAGTGAAATTTGTTGTGCTCGCATTTTACCCTGGTGAGTCCCACTAAGTCTGCAGCCACTAACGATTATATCAACGAGAATAACGCTTCTTCGACATATATATATATATACGCAACGATACCCATAAATACTTGCAAAAATACGTACTGTGATAAGTTTTATAAGCATCCAGACCCAGAAATACAGACATCTATGTTCGTCACATAAATGTATGTTCCTGTCAGTAATCGGACCCGAGCCTTGTGAATGATCAGCAGAGTTAGGGGTTGCCCACTTTCCACTTGACCAACAAGCTGATCAATTATTACAAGATATTGGTAATATCACACACGTCTGCCCACAAGTCGCGCGCGTCCCGCGTTGCTCACGCCGTGTTCCCGGCGTGAGCAACGCGGGACGCGCGCGACCGCGTCGCAGTCGCTAGAGTACAAATGGCCTTATTTTGAATGGCTAGCCTAACCTAGTGGTTTTTCTAACTTCATCGGGCTTTGACTGCTAGGCGCCATTTATACACTATACATACGTAATTTTGGATGAAGCCTAAATGAGCATGTAATCAAAGCAAGGGAGACGCGGGAATGACGACAATGTTGCAAGAAATTCTTACAAGCAGGTGTAACTGATGGAAGTTGAAGATTTACGATTGTTCCGTTACACCCCATTATTATCACAAACTCCCTTTTTATTATATTCGTGATCCCGACTCCAGCAACCGTACATTATTCACATAATAATGGCAAGAGTTAGAAAGGACATGAAATATTAAATTGTAAAACCTTTCCCGCTATTTTATGGCGTGGCCCCTATTATCAAAATTAGTTTAGTCATTAAATTAATAATCATAATAATTTATTTCTGAGGGACTGGGTACAAGAATTTAAGTTGTAGATGGATGTGAAAAGATATGTTATGTAGCTTTTGTATGCGAATTCATCCATTTTGAATTTTTTACTGACAGTTTGAACACAAAATTGTATCCCCGAAGAGGTAGGCAGAGGCACAGCCAGATCACCCACGACTAATCACCCACAATGTCACAAAGTTAAGCAAGCCTATCACTAACCGGGTACGTATCCAACCCCCGAGCTACGTTTTTTTTATTAGAAAATTGGAAAAACCAAATTTTCTTTTAGTTGCTCGACCTAAAAATCGAATGCGGGCAGTCAAGTCAACACCTGGACCGCTAGACCACAGACCACAGACCACAGGCAAAAGTGAAGATTCTAATTTTGAAATTGGCAGAATTTTAAACTAAACTAGCCGGCCCTGCAAACTCCGTTTCGCTTCACAGGAACAGCTACTAACAATGTGTATGGATAAAGCTTTTTCCCAACTATTTAATTTTTTCTTCTTAAGAACCTTCTCCTGAAAGTAAATAACACAACAAAAAGCAAAATTGGTTCATCCGTTCAGGCGTAATGCAATGACCACGCGAAATGAGGGTTTTTTATACGTAAGTATCTACACGCCCATGTCCCCGAAGAGATACAAGCCGAAGACACTAAGGCCCACAACGTGATAGGTGGCAAGCATATCGAAATCGGTCCATCCGTTCAAAAGTTATGATGAAGTAGACAGACAGACACACATACACATACAAACACACATTACACAAACACATACAAAACCACGGCTAACTTATAAAACCCCTTGTATTCCATAGAAGGTTAAAACCCCTCATTTTGTGTCTGGGGTTGATTTGCATCACAATTGCTTAAGAGCTGAAATGCCACAGACAAACACACATACACATACAATCACGCCAATTTTATAATACCCCTCGTTTTGCGTCGGAAGTTAAAAATAGCCTATATATCTCTTAAACACAGGGACATACTCGAGTATAACATAAATATAATATGGCTTAAAATAGTTGTGTTTAACTAGTCCTCTGATTTATTTTATTTTATTTAAACAAAAATTTTGTACAAGTAAATAAATAAATAGCAAAAATATTGTACAAGTAAATAAATAAATAGCAAAAATATTGTACAAGTAAATAAATAAATAGCAAAAATATTGTACAAGTAAATAAATAAATAGCAAAAATGTTGTACAAGTAAATAAATAAATAGCAAAAATATTGTACAACTAAATAAATAGATAGCAAAAATATTGTACAAGTAAATATAGAAATCTGATTATGTAGGTCTAGATCTTATTTTACGATAAGTCGAACAAATTCTGTGGAATAAAAGTTGGGAAAATTTAGTAAAAATGTATATTTGAACTGTCCCGATTCGCTTTACGCGATTCATTTTTCCAAGGATACGTTTTGTTCATGAGCAAAGCTTCATTGAAATTTCAAAAAGTCTTTATTATTAGACTTTTTACCCATTTTAGACATTTTATTTATTTAATTATTTATTTATTTAACACTTTATTGCATACAAAAACTAAAATACACAAAATACACGAGGAGTTAAAAATGCACAAAAGGCGAGCTTATCTCTAACTAAAGAAATTTCTTCCAACCAACCCAAAAAAAATAAGCTGTGAAAATAAAATGGAAGGCATCGTGTACAAAACAATTAACTATAGCTATACTTAGAACGAATAAATAAAAATATACAAATAAAGTTCATTTTAGTTCTGTTTTATGAGTGTGTATGTATGTAAGACACATAAATACCCCAAATCTGCTCGATAAAGCCATTCATTTGTAACATCTTTCTTAAAAATCCAATAGTGTTTATGAAATTTGATATGAATTATCTAAAAGACCATTTAAATTACCTGCTGGCCCCGAACACCGGTTTAGTGGTCTGGCGTTGGACTTGACTTCTTGAGGTCCCGAGTTTGATCCTCGGGTCGGGCAACAAAACAAAAATAAAAAATGTATCTTTTCAATTTTCTAACAAAAATAACGTAACCCGGGATTAGATATGTGCCTGGTTGGCGATTTGCTTGCCACCTATCACATTGTGGGACCACAAGACCACAGATGCGTTGTCTTAACCTTGACAAATACAAAAGTAATGTGTAAAAAACAACTATTTTAAATTATTAGTTTTGTTTAGATTAAATTGCATATTTTCACTCTTTTCCTACATTTAAAAACACTTGCAATTATATTATATCAATACATAATACCATTATTTTATAATTTCATATTGTGTAATTACAAAATTTAAGAAGTATAATGTTTTTCTCGCAAATAAGTGAAACACAGTTTATCAACTTAACTGATTATTAATCTGACTGCGCCTTGTTTTGAAAAAAACTGAGTTTGTTCAGTTAGTAAAAACATAAAGTATTTAAATTTAACCAAGTTCTTCAAAATCTTGGCGTATCCAGATGATGACATAATAAGTAATAGTAATTTTAGTTTCAACAACTAGACACATATATGTACAGTCTCTTGTGTCGAGTTGGTGAATCACCTAAAAAAATATACGTGAATGGAAATTGAAAATGACAAATGACGTCACAGCGCGAGGTGCAAATTTGATTCGTACGGGTAGTAGGTTTAATAATACAACAGATAATTGAAATTAGACAACAAAAACACTTTCAATTTGGGTTTTCTTTGTTTTATATAATTACAAATATTTTTAATACAAACATACATACATATCTTAACGCCAAGTCCCGTACAGGTAAGCAGAGAATATCGAGTGCCAGACCTCACGATCCTGACAAAAACTGGCTTCCTTCACGTTCATTACCCTTTTCATACAAACAAGCCGGTTTCATAGACTCTTGACACCACCCTCGGATAATATCGGAGTGATCTGATCGTGGAATGTCAACCGGGTTTTCATTTTATAATAAAGATCAATTCAATTTTGGACTTCGACTTTAACAAAATTTTTAATACATTTTGAAATAAATAAAATAAACAAATTCATTGACAGAGATAAGGATTTTACATGCACATACCTTTTACAGATATAAAGTAGTGGCAAGGTATTAGCAAATACCATTGGTTGGAAGGAGATGTAAGCAATATAATTTCGCAATTGGGGAATTGCTTCCCCGATCAATTGGCTGGAATGTCGGCGAGAACTCACCTGATTCCAGTGAAATCAAGACGATATCGTAAATTACTTTCTTATTCTTAAAACAAATTTTAATATCAAACTTTGATTTTCGTTTGAATTTAAAAAGGCAAAGCAATCTTTAAGATAGTGAAGCACTGTAAGCATTTGTGGCACGAAAAAACTCGTAATATGTAACAGTATGGGACTTAAGCCTTATTGTGAATAGGGTTGTCGTGCTATTTTATATAGATGGCATTTTAAAAAGATCGAAGACACGTCACACGAACGTGAACACATGTATTGTGTCGACACTGGCTGTTACAGCATCATGTGAACTTCGCCGATACGCATGTTTGTGTGAGAGTACCGTTTTGAACGTTATTAGGTTGTTTCCATACTAATAAATAAATAAATATCCTTGGACAAGTTACACAAATTGAATGGAACCCCAAAGTAAGCAAATTATATGCTTGTGTTATGGGTGTTAGTCAACGATACTAATACATAGAAATACTTAAATAGATACCAGAATAAATTTAATAAGCACCCAGACCCGGAAATGCAGACATCTAAATGTACATGATGTATTACAGCTCTGTTTTGTTATTTTCGATTCGTTTAGTACAGCGGATGTTCTTGCTACAGAGGAACAGCTAACGCCCACAGTAGGAGCGCTCGGGCTGCTAGCCCGGTGGTTCCTGTTCAGCCCGTTCAAGTGTGTTCACAGACATATCATACTCAGAACTTTTTACTGGGTAAACAAATTTTGTATGAAAACCAGTACTTTCGGGTTGGTTTCGTTATTCATTCATCAGGATCCGAAAAGTTAATGAATTTATTATTTTTGAAGTGAAAACTTCTTTAGCGGCGTTTCGCACTTTTTTTGGAGGCTTTGCGCACTTTTTTTGGAGTGGGTTAAAACTTGTAATTTCGCGTCAGAACGTCAGAACGTAAGACGGCGCACTGCGCCTGCGCGAACAAGACGGCGGCGCAGGTCGCTTGCGCGAGATCTAAAATAAAACGTAGATTCATTGCTGTTTTTGTATTGCTTACATACTTCCAAACAGTATACGATTTGCAATGGATATTACCAGTACGAGAGAGTGTAAAACAATCGCATAAACTACTGCGATTCGGCCTCTCGTGTCGTTCTGCAGTATCAAATAATGTACTGTAAAGTGTAAACTGTTTCATGCTTTGAATGCTTTGCAGTTTGTAGTAGATAAAATAGATATTATTTTAGTCAAACATCTTTTAATTTGTTTACGACTTCTAGGTATATCATAGTTTCTCAGTTAATAGAAATTACAGTACAACATCGTAAAGAAGTTTAGCTGCTTTCGAAAAAGTTTTAAGTTTAACAAATGAAATATTAGTAGAAGGAAAGTCGATATACACATATATATTATATTGAATTGAATTATGTATAAGTTTGAAAAATTAAATATTTCATTATATTTTATCTCATAAGTACCTAATACTATTTTAACTGGCCGAGGTAAATTATGAAGTGGCCGTACTAATAGGTAGGTGGCGTAAGTACTGAAGTTTCATGGTTTAGCACAGAATACTAAAAGGTAGGTAGTAATAGTAATAATATGGTGTACTAGTACATTTTACGGATTGTACGATTGAAGTGTGAATCCAAAAATGTCCGATTAAGCACAAGACTATTGTATTCTACCACATAAATGATAGTACTTTCATACTGATAATTAAAGCAATTTGTGAAAAATTATTCCCTAGCCGTTCCAAAATATTAAAAATGCACATCGTTAATATTCAAGTTTTTGCTTCTGCCAGCACTCCCGGAGTGCAACCCGTCTTTTTTTTATTTGATACGTTACGCGAGATTGAATAACTGCCTGGTTGGCGACAGGTTAGTCACCTGTTACGTTGTAGGACTTTGCATCTTCGGTTAGAAGTCGGTGAACTGGGTGCACCGCTGCCTACCTTTCGGGGATACAAGTGTAAAGACATATTTTTTTGTAGGCATTCGAAGACAGTTCATATCTCGTGAAGTAATTCTAAACTGATTAAGTTGAAAATATTATAGATTTTGTGTGAAAATTATTAACCGAGTGACAACATCTGAATTCCAATATGGTAAATTCCTTAAGATTGTAGGTTAATATTTTATGAACCCTAATCGGAGGAGAATGTTGCGAGAAACAGAATAGGTAAAATATTGTTACATTTAATTAAATATGGCGGATGGAAAATTGATAGACGAAGGCGTTACTTTACGGAAATCCATATTTAAATACAAATAAAATTATTTAATTTAAAATTTTTTGGCGGGAATTTCAGTATTTTTTTAGTGACGATCACTGGGTAAAGTGTACATCAAATAGCTGTCAAATGACGTGTTTTATATTTGATATCTCCTGTGACCAATAGAAATACAATGGAGATAGCAAATACAAAACACGTCATTTGTTAGCGTTTGATGTATCCTTTACCCAGTGATCGTTACTAAAAGATACTGAATAGCCCCGCAGGTCGTGTCAGGACGCAGGTTTACTGTTTTTTACTTATAACAAAATTTCGGAATACCAAGAAAGAAGTTTTCACTTTAAAACATTCATCAAAGCAAGAGTCTATGCTTTTTCGTGGGTTGAAGAATAAATTGCAAAACACTATTGGCAAGTTACATAAATATGAAAATAAATATACGAAATCCACAATCAGACTGCAATTACATTCAATAATGAGAATATTGTACCAGACATGTTCGCTGTCCTCTCAACAATTAGGTACAACGCCCGACTTAATTGACTGCATTAATTACCGCCCTTGTATGGTTGCATACAACAATAATCGAATTTTAAACAACGGAGGTCTGATTTTTTATAATTCACTGTGGGTTTTTAAAACGTTATTGTGGAATATAAAACGTTTATGGACAGGTGATTCGGTTCCAAAGAATTTTGTAATTTTTCCATCATTTGACAAAGTTAAGATATATTCATGCTATAACAGCGTCTGTGCTCGTTATTATAGTGTTACGTGATAAAGGTTAAGGTACCCGGTAGATTTGCACAAGTGGTTTTAGACCAGGGCGTAATAGGGGAGAACCGAGCAATGGTAGTCAGCGGGCAAAGGTGGTCACTACCATATCTAGAAAACAAAAACCCGTCAAAACACAAACAGTGGCGAGAACAGCCAATCGTACCACACCTTTTCCGCCGCTGCACGGTCATTCAGTTCGCTCGTCAGGTTCACGAGGAAAGATCTCGACACGTTTTTCTGCGTTTTTGATATAATTTTACGTGTGCACAAATTAAACAATAAGTAACTGTTTTGAAGCAATTTTATGAATGTCTTATTAACTACATTTTATATAAAGTACGTAACAATCATACCATAAAAGATTTTTAGTAAATATTTAACCTTATTACATATATTTGATTTTTTTGACGAAAAACTTATTATCGGGCAATGGGAGTCAGCAAATCCCATTAAAAAATCAGCTAAGACAGTAAGAGGACGAGCTATTTTAGCAAGCAAGAAACGTCTTGCACAACAGAAATCTGTAAACAACGCCACGAGACGTGTACTGCAAGATTCAAACTCTTCCACTGAGTCTGATATTTGTCGGACTAATATATGTGATGACACGACTAATAGACGACTAATATATACGATGATGCCGTCAATGCTAGCAACATTTGTCTGATCTGCTCCGAATTTTGCCGTAACAACGAAATGTGGTACCGATTCATACCGACTGAAGGCTACATCCTCCAAGGCTCCTGAGGGCTACATGTGCGACAGTTGCTGAATACGAGAATTGTAACCTTGACCC
>NJDC01001868.1:716663-741117 GCA_002245475.1 Calephelis virginiensis | reverse complement strand
ACAATGGTTCATACTTTGTGTTCATATTGTTCATACATTCATATAAGTGAAAGTTTGCGAGTTTGATTGTTACTTCTTCACGTAAAAACTTCTTAAACAGTTTTTATGAAATTTGACACACACAGAGTGTAAATTGAAATAACACATAGGGTAGTTTTTTGCCGACAAAATTTTCTGTGGAACCAGTAACTACGCGGGCAAAGCTGCGGGCACCAGCTAGTATGTAATAAATAAGTTTACTACACTTATTTTCTCTTGCCGTTTTTTATAGCTATTTTATTTTATTTTGTATTATTAATGCAAAAAACTAAATAAGATGAAAAAAACAAGAAAGTAATAAAAAATCATACGAATCGAACGAAAACCAAATAATCAAAACGAAATACTTACTAACTTATTCATATGTGAATTATAAATATTAAGCACATGGGAAACACGACGGGCAACATTATTTCTTCTAGAAACGTGACCGACTAGACCAAAGAGTGTATAAATAATACGTAATAAGAGGCGGAACTTTCATAGATACCAAACCCGAATTTCGTATGAAGTTTACTTGAAAAGGTATAACCCGTATAATTTGAAAACAAGTCTAAAGGCATTTAGATATAAGGCAACTAGTGTCATATGATTTGGGCGCATAAAAAATATAGCAAACTTATTTTTTTATATGAAAGTTGGATTAAACTGGACTAGACCACGATTAGACGATCGCAGGGGGGCTAGAATGTACGCTTTCGTCTCGGCACGATCGCGTCGTTTTGTTTGGACGATGCGTCCCCTTTCAAAATGTCAACATTTCTTAAAAACTGGAATGATAAAGACTTGAAGCGATGTCGTGGATCGAATCATTATTATACTCTTTGATCGAATCAAATTGTGAATCAAATGGAAAAACATGAAAAAATCGTAGTTTGTGTCTATAGAAAGGACGTAAGAAATGTCAAAGGTTGGCGTCAATTTTTTTTTTAAGCAGTGGCCAAGCCCATCTTAGTCCTAGATTACAGTTATTAGGTTATTATTGTAATAAAAAGTTCGTTATTACTCTACCTATTCTAAAACAAGATCCAACTTTGTCTATGATTTCAGAATATTATAATTTTTCGTGCAGTTTGAGAGCACAAAATTAAAGTACCAGTATACATTACTATATAGTAATGATTACATATATTTATGTTCTGTAGTATCACTACACTTATATTAATACCTTACAAAACAAATGGATGTACTTAGCCAATCATTCTTAAAACATAATTCAATAACTGAGAAGAACAAAAAACTAGCCCGTAAAAATATCCCTAAAGATAAAACATTAACAAACGTAGGTACTAGGTAATAAAAACATAAAAAAGAAATTGTCAAATGTTGTTTCTAGAAAATGGTAGAACATATATCTTTTTTTTTAAAGTTTGATTTGAATAAAACCTATTAGACTACAGGCCCATGCCAAAAATAGATGGGTCATATGAACCACCAGATGACGTATATAGATAGACCAGATGGTATATGAGCATGAAGTAATAAGATTCAACATTATACCTGTATGATGTCCAACTGAGTGCAGATGAGAATTCAGAAGTGCAGGTAGAATGAGTCCGTTTTGGTCACTAATTTTTAAACGGCATTACTCAGAAGATATCGTAAAATTAAAAGTATTAAGTGAAACATTTATAAAAACCGTGAACACCCGTATCCACGTGTGAGAGAAATTTGTCACATTTTTCTGTTACATGTCGCATTTCTTTATTGTGCTCAAGAAGCTACTGTTCTTATTCTTGGTTACGGTCCACAACAAACACTGTATGTGATCGCCGAATTTCATACTGCGTTCTTTGTGATCTTTGTTTCAATGCGCGATATATAGAGTTTTTTTTTACGATATTGGTAGGCAAACAAGCAGACGAATTTCCCGATGGTAAGAAATTCACGCCGCCGCCGAGACACCAAAGGTGGTAATGGTGCTGTTAGACCGGACTCGGTGATTATTGTTTTAAAAAAAGATTTTATTTAACAACACTTTATTTAACACTTTGATATAGAATTAGAACAGAAATAGAATTGTAAAAGAAATAGAAATATTGTACACACGATATAGAATGAGAGACTAGTGGTCTCTTTGGAGATTGGAGCGTGACTGTGGGATCTCGGGATAGGAGGGCTATTGTATGGTCAGGCTGATGATGAGGCAGTCTGGCCATCAGCATTATACTTTACTGGCTTAGGATATAACACCTCCCCCCTTAAGAAGGAACTTCGAGGACATAGGATTGAACCGAAGTTTCTAGACATTTAAATATTAATTCTTAATTTGGGTACGGGGTTTTACGGATTTCTAGTTGATCGTCTGTTTGTTTGTTTGTTTGGAATTCTACTATAGGTTCGTTGGTAAAAGGAGTTGGAGGAATTGGGATGGAATGAGGATTATTCTTAGACAATCGTACATATAATTTATTTATTAATATTCTGATTATAATTAGGATTACAAAAATAGTTAATACTGAATAATGAGCCCCATACTTTATTATATGTGGTTCATCGATTACTTTATTTAGATCTTTGATTAAAGATTTGGCAATAGTATCATAATTATATTTTAGATTTTCTTAGTCAATGTTTTCTAGTTTGATAGAGGGCACATTATTAATATTTGCAATGAATTTATTTAAATTACAGCAAGTATCATTAATTAGATTAAAATTGGAAAAACTAAATACAGGTGAACTTATATTATACAAGTTATCGTTGGAGAAGAGTTGAGTACTTTTACAATATACTGAGCAATGTTTAGGAACATTTAATATCCCAGTACCAATAACAATTTCTTTTAATAGTTCGGAATTGACACAATCAAGAGATAACTTAGTAGAAAATGTTTCTACAAAAAACCATCGATTATTTGTTAGTGGTTTCCATAGGTCGAGATTACCGTGAATAAATTTTGTTTCACACTGCACTGGTAAAACACTTAACACTCGAGATTAGCTCACTTTCGCAAGATGGGCTTACACTTGATGAGATCACGTTCATAATTTTGCATATATAGTTTTCGAAGTTGATCTTCTTACATGTATCCAAAGAACCGATGCTGCTGTAGTACGCTTTGTCCTTAATAATTGCAATACATCTCGACGAAGGGATGATTACACTGAACGAGTCTGGTTTTTTCGAATTATGTGGTACTGGTAACGGAATATTATGATACAAGTAAAATTCTAAAGAAGTAACAAGTGGTATTTGGAATACAATCTTACGGTTCAAATAATAACAAGCAGCAGTAGACATATTTAAAATAGTATGAATAGTATTTATTTCTAGACTTAATGGTAGTTGTAGCTTATTTGGTAAATACCTATAATTATCGGCAAGCTCTCTGTATAATTGATGTGGAGTTATAATAGCAGGGTGTATAATATTTACACTGTTTAATAAAACATCATTAGTAATATCTTCTAGTTGGAATGATAAGGTAAGTAAGGATGTTTCTAGATTATTAAATATTGAAATGAAATGTATAGAAGCTAAAAGATCATTTGAAACAGTAGTTAAATTATTTACTGTAGTAGAGAGATTGTCAATAGCTTTATTTAAACTATCTTCATTAATTTTAACTTTATAAATAGAATTATTGTAAGAATTGATTATAGATGTAGTAACTAAAATATTTTCTTTTATTAATGAACCTAGCTTCTTAGTGCCACTTTAAACAGAGTTAATAGCATCATTGTATCTTAATGCATCATTTTCATCCAAGGTGCCAAAAATATGTTTGAACACAGTTCCAACACCACCAAACCACGCTCCACGTTTTATTTTATTATCTATTAAATGAGATATAGAATCAAATTGTTTTTCGATATCTTTGTATCGTACAGTTTAAGGTTCAAGCAGATCCTGACATTCTGAATTATACTTTTGTAGACATAAAAGTCTTACAGTGCTTAGTACAGCATTTATGTTTTCTATGTGGGGTTGAAAATGTGAAATATCGATTGGCAATAACACATTTAAATGTCCATTAATTATTCTTAATTTCCCTAAATAGTCAAAATAGATGCTGGAACCTGAAGATATAGGTTGAATTAGATTCGAGGCAGCCAAAGTAGGCACGCAAATGGACATGGTAAGACTGAAATTAAAAGAATACAAATGTTGTATTTGTAAATAAATGTATAACTAACCTATCTTATTGCTATCCATAAGATTGTATAAAATTGTATAATTATAGTATAACGTAGTAAAATTGACATAGTATAAAAGAAAATAAGACATGGTAATTGTTGTATAAAAATAGTAAAATGGAATTTTGTAAATTTAAGCTTCGCCTCTTCTGGCGAGATTTACCTCATCGTAGTGATGTAACTCACATGTCTGCGATTAATTAAGAGAGTCAGAGAATTTCTTCCATTTATTTTGACCACCTTGTAAGGTCCTTTCCAAATCGGAGACAAGGCCTTACGAAGTCGCAGATGGTTTTTCAGAAAGACGTAATCACCGACTTTATAGGTTACAGGTCGCGTATGAGTATCATAGTATCCTTTCGAGATTTCCTTTGATCTGGAAATATGTTGGAGAGCTTTATCACGCGAGTAGCGTAAGCGATGTTGAAGCATTTTAACGTAATCTAAGTAAGTTGTAGCAGGTGAGTCGAAAATAGAATTAGGAATATAGGGTTTGTTCCCGAAGACAAGTTCATAAGGAGTGAAGTTTGTGGTAGAATGAACAGAAGTATTGTAAGCTAACATTGCTGTATAAACGTAACGAGGCCAATTGTCTTGGTTCTCGTTAACGTAGGATTTCAAATATTCTTTCAGCGTGGAATGTGATCTTTCCAGTGCACCTTGTGTTTGAAGATGATAGCTAGATGACCACAATTGCTTTATTTTAAGAAAAGAGCAAGTTTCTTTAAAGAGCTCTGCTGTGAAGTTAGTACCTTGATCTGTCAATATGGTCTTAGGAATACCAAAAAGTGAGATGAAATGAAGTAGACAGTCAGTAGTTTCTACTGCTGTAGTGCTCCTAATAGGATAACCTGAAGAGAATTTTGTTAAGTCATTTTGTAAAGTTAATATAAATTTGGTCTTTGCTGTACCTGACTCTGGAAGAGGACCGACAATATCAAGTGAGATTCTTTCAAAAGGAGCAGAGGATGTGCTCGTTATCTGCATAGGTGCCCTGTTTATTTGTCTTAGTGCCTTATTAGTTTGGCATGAAGAACATTTCTTTACGTATTGTTCAATGTCGCTTCGCATATTTTTCCAATAGAATTGTTCTCGGATTTTGTTGTACATTCTCGTTACACCAGGATGACCAGCAGATGGGATGTCAAAATATTCACGTAAGATTTTCTTTATTTCAACTAGATTAGGACAGATTATATTGTTGTGATAAATGTTAACTATTATATTGCTACGGTGAAACAAATACGTAAGCATATTGAATATTTTTACAAATGATAAGTTTTCAAAGGGATTCTTAAAATCAGATATTGCAATACTAGTAGCACATATATCTATTACTAATTTGTCTTTAACTGTTTTCAGGGTTTTGAAGATTTCTGGATAAGTGGACTGGTCAAAATGATGGACTTTGGTATATATATAGAAGGTAAATTTCTTTATCTTTCACTTTGATTTTTTCGAAAGAATAGAGTGCCTTCTCTGAATTTAGTATATCAGTAGAATCAGAGTTACCTAGAATTTCCTGGATGTAAGTATTAGATCCGTCTAAATCTATAGATGTTGGTACAAGGATAATACTACATTCAGTTTTCATTAGAGATTAATTATGTTCAATAATATTGGTATCATAAATAGTATCCCTTTTTGCGAAGTGTTTTAGGAAATGGGAATAGTCTTCGTTGGGTCTTGAAGACGAAGGTGAGAATTTGGAGGGACTTAATGGATTTAGAATTTCATCATTGACAGTAAAAGTAGCAGGATTTGGTATTAAGGATTCAGTGATAGGACTAGCAGGAATTGGTATTTCAGAATCAGAGATAGGTATTGTGTTCTTGGGCACTTCAGGATTTGGTATCGTAACATAAGGATTAGAATCTAGAGGAACACCAAATGGTGATGTGTAAGGAGTCTGAGTTTGGGGAGTTGCTGTGATATCCCCAGGAGTTGGATTTGATAAGAGTCTAATTGGGGAAACAATGGATCTAGCGAATGGACGCCAAGGTCGGCAGGAGTTATGATGTCTAAGTCAACACCTCTTGGTCTGAGATCAACAGGCCCAATATCCTCCAAGATTTCATTGTCGTTGGTATTATCATTAATAGTTGAGATAGAATTGGATTGACAGGGAATCTAGAAAGTGCGTCAGCAACTGAATTTAATTTTCCTTTTCGGTATTCGATTTCATACTCGAATTCCTCTAATTTAAGGCGCCATCTTATTAATTTAGGACCTGGGTCTTTGCAGTTGAATAGCCATTTAAGTGGGCGATGATCTTTTACGATCTTGAATCGTCTTCCATAAAGGTAAGGTCGGAAAACTTTTGTCCCGTAGATTATAGCAAGACACTCTTTTTCTGTTACGCTATAATTAGACTCTGCCTTATTTAAAGTTCTCGACGCGTAGGCAATAGGGCGGTCCTTTCCAATCGGACCCTGAGATAGTACGGCGGATATAGCATGATTCGAAGCGTCACAGGTGTGTATGAATGGTTATGTAAAATCTGGGTAAGCTAGCATGGGAGTAGAGACGAGAATTTTGCCACAGGAATGGAATATCCTTTTTCAAAAGGTTAGTTAGAGGCTTGGCGATTTTTGACATATCCGGTATTAAACGTCGGTAGTATGAAACCAAACCTAAGAAAGATTTAATTTCTTTGGGACATTTTGGAAGAGGGTATTGTTGCACGGCTCGAATTTGCTCTGGGTTAGGTTTAACGCCTTTATCATTAATTATATGGCCCAAATAGGAAACTCACATTTGTCTGGTTGGAGTTTAAGATTAAAAATACGAAGTCTATGGAATATATTCAAGAGGTTTTTGATGTGCTGGGTGAGATCAAACGAGTATATCACTATATCATCGAGATATACGAAGCACTGGATACCTTGTAGGCCTGAGAGAGCAGAGTTCATCAGCCTCTGAAAGGTTGCCGGTGCGTTTTAATACGGCAAATTGCATACGGGTAAATTCGAAGTGTCCTTGTGGAACTGAAAAAGCAGTTTTGGGCGCGTCGTTTGGCAACATTCCAATTTGGTGGAACCCAGAAGCAAGGTAGAGAGTACTAAAGTATTTACATTTTCCTAATTGGTCGAGAATATCGGAAATATTCGGAATTGGAAATGAGTCTCCTATCGTTGTGTCATTGAGTTTACGGTAATCTATTACAACTTTCCACTTTCTTTTACCGGAAGCATCTACTTTCTTAGGGACGACCCATATCGGAGACGACCAAGGAGAAGTAGATGATTTTTGATACCATCATCTGCTACCAATAAAATGCTATTATTGATTTGTGTTTGAACTTCGTTTTTGTGTATTTCGGGGAATTTGTAAGATTTATTATGGATAGGAATAGAGGACGAAGTGTTAATTTCATGTTGCATGTGATCCGTAAAAGTCAGTTTGTCATTGGGTAAATGGAAGATATCGGAAAAAGATGCAAAGAGATCAAAACGAGCATCTGTTTCTTCTTCGTTTAAATGTGAGACTCGTAAAAGATTTAAAACTTCATTGGTTCTAGAAGAAGTATCATTAAAATCGTTAGTAGATGTAAAGAAGATTGAATTTGAATCGTTATTCATTTCTAGTGGTATAAATTTTAATTTTAAATCAGAGTTTATTTCTAGAGGAGACTCAGAGGTATTTATGATATATTGTCCCTTTTATTTGGTTTGACCTTAACAATGCAATTAGCTATTAGAAGGGAATCGATAGGATGTTGATTTAGTAATAGTCCTTCTTTTATTTCTGGGTTTTCTACAGAACATTCAATGACTGTTTCAGTTCTAGGAGCTATAGTATAAATTGGTTCATTGAATTTTAATTTTAAATCTAGATTGGCGATAGTAAGTTGATTCAGAGTATAATCTATTCTGCTGTTGCAGGCGGATAGGATGTCATTTCCTATTATCCCATCATATGGAAAATTAAGATCGGGCATAAGTTGAAAATTCATTTTAAGAGAATCAATATTGGCGCATATTTGTCCCAGTGAGTGCATTGGGTTATTTGCATTTCCTAAGCCACTGAATATAATAATATTTTTTGTTATTTCAGGCATATTTTTAATTGAACTTTTCTTTAACAAACTTCAATAAGTTTGTTAAAGTTGCATCAATATGCACCACTGTCAACAAGTATCCGTATAGGTTTAGAAGCGAGGGACGTCCGTATTTCAACATAAGGTAAATAATTTTTTGAAGAATTTGTTTTTATATTATATGTTTTAAAATTTTGTTTTTGTGTTTCAGATTCTGGAAGTGGAGGCTTATCATCGACGATGGAAACAGAGCGATTAGATTTTGAGTTTGGACATAAATAAGTAACCGGTTCATTATAGATATTGGAATTTAAATTTGAATTAGAATGAGTGATTAGCTGAGCGGTAGAATTAGCACTTGAATTAGAATTAGAATCAGGTGTAGTATCTAATAAATCATCTGTTTTAGAATAAGAGTTAAGAGAATATGAATTATAATTAGAATTAATGTAAGACATAGTATTTGATTTAGATTTAGAATTAGTATATGGTATTTGATTTGATTTAGAAACGAAATTAGAATTACAAGAAGTGTTTGATTCAGAATGTGAGTTTGTAAGTGATGAAGTACTTGATTTAGAATTTGAATTTGATGTAGCACTTAATTTAGTATTAGACTTAGAATTGAAACTAGTATTATATGAAGTAGCATTACTTTTCGAAATTGATTTTGTATTTGGTACTTTATATGATTTAGAATTCGTGTTTTGTACAGTGTACGGTTAAGAATTGGTATTTGATATAGTGCACGATTTAGAATTAGAATTAGCATTTTGTTCTATTTACGATTTTGGATTAGATTTAGTATTTGGTACAATGTACGAATTAGAATTAGATTTAGTATTTTGTACAATGTGCGAATTAGATTTAGTATTTTGTACAATCTACGATTTAGTATAAGATATAGTATTTGGTTTCGTATTGAAATCCGATTTAGGATTAGATATACAATTTCATTTAGGATTATACTTAGTATGTAATTTAAAATTAGAAATAGTATTTATATCATAATTGGTATCGACTTCTCGAACGGGCGGACTTTTCCGGCAATACCAGTCGGGAAATCCTACTCGTTTAAATTCGATTCATCAACTTCGTCAACTCCTTCATCATGAACATTAAAAATTCTGCGGGATGGACCTGGAAGTGGATTTGTAAAAGTATTTCTTTGAGGGCGTCTACTTTCGGCGTTTGTCGCGTTAAAACGTTGTTTATTGTATTTAATACAATTTTCGATTGAGTGCCCTGGATTTTTGCAATAGTTGCAAGTTATAGGCTGAGATGATGATGATTTTTGCATAAACGGTTTTACAGCAGGTTTGATCTTCCTGAAGAGAGCTTGATTTTGAAAGTTAGAGTTATGATGTTTTTGAGTTTTAGTAGGGCGACTACTACTACGATACAGTGTCTCCTGAATACGCTCTTCGGATGTCGCAAAGTTGATCGCCTCGTTTAATGATTTTGGTGATTTGCATCTGATTATATTTGAGATTCGTGGATGCAAGCCAATAGCAAAATGTTGGAGGGCTAATTCCTCCATGGCCGCTACCTGGTAACTCTTTGGCTTTACTATTATTTAATGTTATATCTGTGAGTAAATGTGACAGTATTTTTTCTATTTTTAAAGAAAACGAACTAACATTTTCGCCAGGGAGCTGTCTAGTCTCCTGGAGTTCCATTAAAAGGTGTGAAAAATGTTTTCTTTCACTAAATTGTGATTTTAGGAAGTCTTTTAGCTGGGACCAGTTTTGAAATTCTTTGACAGAACAAGCAGTTTCTGCTTTACCACTAAGTTGACACAGGATGTATTTAAAAACTATTGGCCTTTGTGTTGGGGATGCTAAGTCGTATGCATTGTTATAGTTTATAATAAAAGAATTTAAGACTTCCCTATTCCCATCAAATGGTTTAATAAATTTTAATAAGATGTTTAAATCTAGCTCGTTTCTCTGCGCGGTTGTGGAATTAGTCCGTTTTGATCTCGTAGACCTCTGGTTCTTCAGGGGCCTATCATCTTCGGATTCTGATGGTAGTGAGGTATGTTGCGGTACCTGAAGGGTTTCCGTCACAATTTTAGTTTTTGTCTCCGACATTTTGTATACATTACAAGGTTATTATTATATAGTTGATAAATGCTAACTTAATATTATTATTTTGTGTAAGAAAATCGTACAAAAATTTTAGTCTAAAACAAAAATAGAAACATAGATTGCAACGCGAAATCAGTACTACACAATTTAACTGAATAAAACTAAGACTCACAGAATTAGCTGACACTGCGTCTGGGCCGATAGCTGCATCCGGGCGATAAGCTGCATTCCGATGTGAAGCTGTGCGTTGATTATGATGTATATTATAGAAAATTATTTCGCCCAGTGTATTGGCGAAGTATTCAATATTTATAAGTCTTTTTTTTCACTTTTCAAAATGTTCGAAATTTATTAGTTATTGCGACGATGATAGTATAGCAAGTGGTTTCATATAATTTATAGTTTTTCGAAGAAATATTGGTACACTTATTCACTGGCACATATTCGGAAGCTGTTCCGGGGATCTAATTTTAAAGATCCTACGGCTGCCACTAATGTTAGACCGGACTCGGTGATTATTGTTTAAAAAAAAGATTTTATTTAATAACAGTTTATTTAACACTTTGATATAGAATTAGAACAGAAATAGAATTGTAAAAGAAATAGAAATATTGTACAAACGATATAGAATGACAGACTAGTGGTCTCTTCGGAGATTGGAGCGTGACTGTGGGATCTCGGGATAGGAGGGCTATTGTATGGTCAGGCTCCTGATGAGGCAGTCTGGCCATCAGCATTATACTTTACTGGCTTAGGATATAACAGTGCGCTGCCAACCTGAGGTCGGGGTGTTAGGCCTCGACCAAAGGAAATTTACCGACTGCCTTACCCTCCAAACCGGAACAAGTAATGACGTTATAGCGGCAGGAATAGGTAAGTCGGTGGTACCCATGTGGTACCAATCCGGGTGAATCGCTGCCGCGTGCCGGCCCATTCAGCTGCAACCATAGAGCATATAAATACTGCGTAATAAGAGGCGGGACTTCCATAGATACATAGCAAACACGAATTTGTATAAAGTTTACTTGAAAAATTATAACCCGTATAATTTGATAGTAAGTCTAAGAGCATTCAGATATAAGGCAACTAGTGTCATATGATTTGAGCGAATAAAAAACATGGCAAACTTATTTTTTTTTATTTTTGTATATGAAAGTTGCGCTAAACTGGCTGCAACCATACAGGCAAAGAGCTTTTTTTTTTGGAATAACTAATGTGTTGCCAACCTCGCGGTTTTTACAACTTCACCGGGCTTTGTGGGCCGAGCAGAGTGCTCAGCCCGAGACATCATTATTTAGATGGATTGGACTGTTCCCTACAATGCCAGCAACAAGGGCTGTCTCCCGGGAGACCGTACCTCGACTTGGTGCTGCGTTCTGGTTACTGGAGGCAAAGAGCATGGCACTACCACTCGGACAGTATGGCACTTCCTCTCGGTAGTGCCATGCTGCCACTGGTGGGCTTGATCTCTGGGTCCACTGCTGTCAGTAGTGGGCTGGATCTGTCTAGTCTACTACCAACTTGCTGCTTTGAAACCAATTGATCGATACGCAAAACGGATATTTGAAGACTCTGAACTATTTGACTCCAGATTCATCGTAGTAGAGTTGCAATTCTATCTATTTTCTACAGGATACACTTTTGAGAATGCGCACAGGGTCTGTTTAATTTGATGCCACCGTCTTTATTTTTATAGCGTAACTCAACACGTACTGCGATCTATCTTCCTTTTGGTCGTTATCCCACTACCTATAAATTCTAAAAAAAATAGAGTAAGTGAAAAAACAAACAACTCAAAAACCACTTGTCGAATCTTGATAAAATTTATAAGCGACCACCTCAGAATCATTTCTTACCTCACATACATCAAGGTCGGTTTGCTATTGGCCGAATAATCGCGTAATAAACAACAAAGAAACATAGTCGAATTGAGAACCTACTTATTTTTTGGAGTTGGTTAAAAAGAATATTTTGAACTTGTTTCGGCTTACATGTAAATTGTGTTTTGAATATTTATGTCTGTTTTTCAAGAGACAATACATAAAAACCATAGACAATATAAACAATAGTCGGTTGTCTTCGTCTTTCTTCATACGTTGTCGATATAGTTTTTATCTCTTTCACATGTCTATCGACTCTTTCGAGTGTCTCAAATGTGACATGGCGTCTATCAAGATCTATCACGGCCTCCAGTAAAACTGTTTTAAATGACAGTGGTCTCATTTTGCATTTTATTTCAGAGGCCGTAATAAATTGTATATTTGCATTGATGGTAATGCATGCAAGGAAACCTCAGCGAATAAGCGATGGGTACGATACGCTTTCAGATGCCTTGGCTTCGCAATCTGTATATGGCGGTCGCCGATAGTTTTGTAGTATCTCAGAATCAGAGTCCTAACATTTTGTCTGTTTTCAGGTACTTTGAGAAGCACCAGGCCCATCCGTATCAGGTAAGCATAACACGGAAACGTTTAAGGCGATTGGTGTTATGGTTATATCCTAACGAGCACATCAAATCACCAAGTAATTTCAAGTACTTCTCTACGTAATAACACCTCCCGACCATTCTTTTCCTGTTATAATCTAATGTCGTTAACTAGAGAGTGCTAATTTAGTAATCTAAAACATTATTTGAGCTAATTTACACGGGTTACTAATCTAATAAAAATGTTCTTTCTAAGTTTACTTCTCGATTTTGAGTCGGCAATGCATGTTTTGTACATTATTTGTAAATAGACTCCTTTTTTTTGAAATGGTACGCAATTAAAATAATAATTGTTTTTAAGCCATGTCTAATAGACTATTGCAAATAAACATCTGAGTAACTTATTGTGAACTTTATACATGCAACTGAAATTATTGTATTTTTTAATAAACTATAGTTTTGTGCCATAAATGGTGGCCTACTTAAACATGTCCATGAAATTTAAACAAAAATTAAAATTTGTAATGTGTCAACATGTCTTATATGAAGAACCTTGGGCAATGATGTATTGTAGATGTTTATGTTCAAACATTATTTACTATTTCATTTATATAAACATTGCTCAATGTGTGTTTTATTTGTTTTGATACAGAAGTATAATTCAAAGAGAGCTGGTAATGAGTACAGCACTTCTGACAGCCGCTACACACCTCTCAGATCCCCCAATGGCAATGTATCTGCACATGGACACAGTGGCCACACTGCACACACCGGTCACTCTGGCCATAGCCACCACCACTACACCCACATGGGAGAAGACAGAGGATATCCTCCATCAAGAAATTCTTATATGCAGAAAGGTTCCGAAAAGGAGAGAGATAGAGACTACAAATCCTCTAGAAATAAGTATAACACAGGTAACATTTGCAATTTATATTATTAAGTAATCACATCTAGCTCAATTAAAGTAAGACCTGTGTGTTTTAATAATTTGTCAAATTTGTTTTTAGAATGATTTATTTTATGCATATCTGTAGGATTTGTTGTGATCACATATTGGATAATCATACTTTTTTTTATTCTTGGGGCTGATTTTTGTAATTATTGTTATGTGCCATAGCCAATGAATCATAACTGCAAGTAAAAGAAAATTACAGGTCGGCTAGACCATAAATGGCTACTTATAAGTTAATGAATATGGGAAACCATAGCAACTTTTTCTCTATATAGTTACATTTAAACATCTTCATTTCATTGTGTAGCATTAATTAATATTTGAATGGAACCCTTATCTTACATAATTATAATAATGATGTGGTGTTAAAAAAACATTAAATTTTCCTTTTTTTAAATGACTTTTAGTATAAGAACATCCTTTTAAATGTTTTTACTACTATTAAAGAGTATTATTATATACCTGCAAGAACTACTTATATATTTTCAAGAAAAAATATTTTTAAAGTTTAAAAGGAAATAATCAAGTTAGAAGTGTATTGGTATTGCATGCACTTATTTGATAATTCATGCTTTGCTTTACTTGAAAACAAATAAAAGATACAATTAAGTATAGTCTAAGAAAATTCAAATTGTATTTTAAAATAATTACAGTATAATTTTAATATACGATTTGAATTATACTGAACTGTTGATTTGTATAAGTAAATTTATATATTGCAATGTACGTACCATACAGAGTAATATATTAATAACTAAAAATGTTTGTATGTTTGCTGGGGTTTAGCTTGTTAACATTTATTTAATAATGCAATTTTATCCCACAATTCCTGTATATAATAATGTATGTTACACAGGTTTAAATGTCAAAAACAGTTATTGTTGTTGTTTGTCCGCGATGGACTCCTAAACTACTGAACCGATTTGTATCAAATTTGCACATCGTGTGCAGTTTGATCCAACTTGAAAGATAGGATAGCTTACATCTCAAATTATAATAAAAAAAATTAACATCCGAGCGAAGCCGGAATAGGCAGCTAGTATACTTATATGTTTGTATGTCTAATAGCTGCGTGGACATATATGATGCTAGCAGTTTCAGTCAGCTTCGCCTGCGTAACTTGGTTTTTGCAACACCGATTTTGATGAAACAAAGCCTATGTCACTCAGGGATAATGTAGCATTCTAAGGGTGAAAGAATTTTTGAAATCGGTCCTGTAGTTTTGGAGCATATTTATTTCAAACAAACAAACAAAAAATCAAGCATATCCTCTTTATAATATTAGTATAGATTTCTCTTCACCAAAAATGCTTTCTTAATAGAACAAAAGTCTGGCCGTCCTGCTAGCAATGTTGATTTTTTTTGAAAATTACTAATGTGTTGCCAACCTTATGGTATTTACAACTTCCTGGGGCTTTAGCCTTCTAGAGATAGTGACTACTGTGTCATCTTCAGAAAAATTGAAAAGAAAATTATTGACATACATTTGATGTTGTAATGAAATGAAATAAAATAAAAATTATTTATTTGCGGAATATGTGTGTTAAAAAGTTGTTATAAAGATATTTAAGAATACAACATATTCTACCACATTGTGATGTGCAAATATTTAGTTAATTTTAAGAAGTTACATATTTCTATAAAAATGTACATTTAAATCACAGTTTTTAATCAATGTAGTTTTGAATCAATATAAATGATCAAAATTTAGAACCAGACTACCTGGCCCTGGATTGGCCCTCTTGTTTATACTGAGTTTATACGATAGAAAAAATAGTAATGTGTGTTTCCCAATACAATTTTGTTTAACATGAAAAGTTATTGGATTGGGAAGTTAAATGTTTCTTATAATTTCAAATTTTTATTCTAAAGTAATAATGCAACTTAAAAAAGCTTGGGTATCTTCTTGATATAATAAGTATTTTTAATGCAAATTAAAAGTAAGGTATGTGTTACATGTGAGTTTATTATCGCATCTCATTTAAATATATTTGGCCAATAATATCTGCATAAATGAAAATTTATTATGCAGTAGCTGTAAAAAAAAAAACTTAGAGAATAGCTCAACTGATTTGACCAATTTTCATTCTGTTCTGTATAACTACTTCATGAGAGTATTATTTTGAAAATATGAATATATGATTATTCATACAGACAGACACATGAGACTACTTTTGCATTATAAAAGAATAGAATTTTAAGTTTTTCTGGCATGACTAAATAAAGGTGATTTATATTTAGAACCCTTTACAAGGGTTAAGCTTTAAATAACTCCAATTGGTGTTTTACTAATGTAGTAGGTAATCCGGCTAACTTCATTTTGGTTGACATTAACAGCTACTAACAGGTTGTAAGAATAAAATCATGATTTTTCCCATTTTCCATGCTATTTCCTGGTTTTTCTTTTCATAAGAACCTTCTCCTGACAATAACCAACACAACAAAAACAGGATTAGGAGAATTGGTTCATCTGTTCAATGTGATGCAAAGACCATGGGAAATAGGGATTTATTTATGTACCTATATAAATATATAGAGTATACTGACCCGACTTGTTCGAAGTTATATGTTACAATTTAAAATATCATGTCTCATTTGTTTCTACCAAAATGAGAAATGCAATTTATATATTATGTAATATAAAAGAAGCTTATTTATATCCTTCTCTGCATTGTTTTTAAATCAATTATAGGATTTCAAGCAGCATTCAGATCATAAGTGTTGAAATTAAAAATAATTAATAGAAAATGTTATAATCAATTTAATTTAACTAACCCTTAATGTTCTGGAACATACTAATATACTTAGTATAAGTAGTTTTGTTTTTGTTTCTGCATCAGCGAAAAATATAAAAAAATAGAAATACTACTGATGTATATATATGTATAAAAATATTAATTGCAATTATATTGCAAGCGAAATACTTTTGCAACAGCTACATGTGTGTTATAGTTGACAGCATATTTTCATATAGTTAAAATATTTGTAAAATTGTTTAAAAAAATTTCAGATGTCAGATCACCGAAGGAAAAACGTAGCAAAGATAGTGAAAGAGAAAAGAATAACCACGAAAGAAGTGAAACTGAGAAAAAAAGTAGGACTAGTGGCTTGAATAGTAGTGTTAATAGAAGTAGTAAATATGACAAGAGAAGTGCACCCTCATCTAGCATACCTTCTGGCAGTGAGTGGTCAGAACACATTAGTTCATCGGGGAAAAGATACTATTACAACTGTGTCAGTGAAGTATCACAGTGGGAAAAGCCACGAGAGTGGGACTCCAGAAGAACATCATCCAAAGATTCAATTTATTCTTCTAGAAGCAGTAAGTTTTTAATTTTTTCCAATGATGATGTTTATATTTACAATGTATCTCTCTGACTCATACTGTTTGGTAAAAAAAAAATGTTTTTAGTCTCTCTCTTAGATATTGATTCAATTCAGACATTAGTTTGAAGTAATTTCATAGGTGTTTTAATTTCATTTGTTCAATCTTTCAATAATGATAATGATATAGAAATTTTGAACATAATACTATGTGGACTCAGCAGACTCAGGCTTGTTTTTATTCTGATCACCTAAAAATTCCGATATAAGTTTAAACCACAGAAGAAGTCATTTTAGGAAGGACAAGCTGCAAATATAGCTCAAATTAGGTAATATTGTACAAGCATACAATTACTACACTGCAGAGAACTTTGAATTTTGCTTTTTTCAATTCAAAAGAGAAACTGAAGTGTTCAAAAAGTTAATATTTTTTTTAATATGCACTAATTTAGTTTTTCATCTATGTCATTCATTGATATTAAAAGACATAGACATTCTAAGCTCACCTTCTAAAAAAGGTAACTTTGGAGAAAGCATTTCCGTCTCCATCATCGATTATTGTTAAATTTGGATTAAATCTAAGTAAAATAATATTTACAACCGTCTAGAACTCCTATTATAGTTAATAATTATTTGTCACCGTCACAGAAAATAGCAATTGCACAGCTATTATCATTGTAGTTTGTATTTGTTTACACTATTTATGGAAGATGTTCCCATATATAAATCAGTAAGTTTTGTACTATAAATGTATAATAGTGACATCTTTTTAAACAATTGACTTCTTAAACTTCCACAATTAACTGTTTAATTAAAATCTAGCAGCCTGTCCCAGATTTGCACCAGTGGACAAACTTCATTGTTATTACTATAATATAGTATGAAACAAAGTCCTTTTCTGCTGTCTATCTCTAGGTATTTTTAAATCTTTAAAACTACACAACGGATTTTGATGCGACTTTCACTGTTATTTAGATAATTTGTTCCTATAGTTTTATATATAAAACATATTAGAGTTAAGTGTTTCTATAGTATAGAAAACTGCATGTTTTGGGATGAAATCGTCAAAAAAAAACTAATTGCGTTTGCTTACACTGCATCAGCTGAATCATTTGAGATCAAAAGAATGTACTACGGAAATGTGTATCATAATATAGCCTACAAAAAAAGTTTGCTACAGCATATATCTGTCTCCTTATATTGACTCACAGTAACCATTTTTATCTGTGAAAAGTATGTTTAAAAACTACCTTATTTTCAAAAGCTAATTTTTCCTAATCAGTATTAATTCTTTACTAAATATGTATCTCAGTTACCTTGGCCATTTAATATAGACCAAAATTTCTCTTTACTTTGTAATTCTGTGGTAACTTGAGAAGTTAATACAGATAACATGCAACTGAAAAAATGCTTGCGTTAAAACGGCTGGCATCACCCCGCGTAACCCTTGCGCCGCTTCTTGCTTATAAAACGCCGTCGCCGCGGGTCTGTGAATTGTTCTTTGGCCCAATCCTCAAAAAATGTCACTATACCTATTATATATAGTTAGAGTTGTATATATCTGAGGTTCTAACCAATTAGGGGTGTCCATTCATAGGGAAGCCTTCTTCTTATATCTGCACTTTGAATAAAAGGAAAGAATTTTAAAAATAAAATAAATAAGTGTTGGTCCGGGCTCCTTTGTAGAAAAGACTATCTGCCTTCCTGCCAGGTAGCTCGTAAAAGGCGAGCATAGACTTACCGTCACTAACACCGTGACATCCTACTAGCTGGTAGAGTTTCGCAGCGACTCGCCCGGATTGGTACCACTGCCTTACCTATTCCTGCCACCATAACGTCCAATGCTTGCCGTTGACGTGTTCCGGTTCGGAGGGTAAGGTAGGCGGAAAACTTACTTTTGCTCGAGGCCTAGCATCCCGGTCTCAGGTTGGCAACGGACCATTACCACCTTTGGTGTCTCTAGGCGGTGTGAATTCCTTTCCATCAGGAAATCCGTCTGCTTGTTTGCCTTCCATTATCATAAAAAAAATTAGTAACTATATGAATTTAGATTTTCCACAGGCACCAGGAAATCCTTACAATATAGGAAAGGGGAATTGTTTTACTCCGCATTTAACCCGTGTGAAGCCACGGGCAAAAGCTAGTTCTCCATATAAACCTTTCTGTTAATTCACTTTATTAAAAAACAACAAACAACTTCATCAAAATCGCTTGCGTAGTAATAAAGATCTAAGCATACATAGGACATACAACGGAACGACTTTTGTTTTATACTATGAACTGCAGATTAGAACAAGTTATCAAAAGTAACCAATGTGATGAATGGGAAAAAATACATATTTACATTTTAAAGTAAAAAGGTTTATATATAACAGGGTGAAACATCACAGGAAATTTGTCATCTAGTCTGACTGAATGTACAGTTGTATTACAGGTATACCATAGGTAACCCAGTAGTTACCAGGTCACCTTTCATGATGTCATAATAAAGGTGAAAATAAATATGCGGAAATATATTCATTATGTGAATCATCTATGTTGGTACTTTCAGTTGACCCAAATGTTGACATGTGGAAAATGATAACAGGCATTAAGTTCGCCTTTTGTACAAACTAAATCTGTTCCTGCCGCGATATGACAGCATTTCGCGATAATGGTATAGTTCTTGTAGCCGGTAAACTTGCACCTCATACTATACACGCTAGCCACTAGAAAGTGGCTTAACTAGAATCTTGACATCTGCCGTGTGCTTGTTATTCAGTCTTATCCCATAAAAAATCACAATAATTACGAGGCCGCCGCATTCCCGTAGTTTATTCCAATCCGCTTTTCGTCAGTCCTGAAACAGTTGTAAATAAAAGTACCTAGATTTGAGGTTTGGAGGGATTAATAGACGCCCCCAGAGTTTAAAAAAGCATGTCTTAATTTTTTTAATTCTATGAATGTAAATAAAAACTTTTTTATATAAAAGGTTGGATCGTGAAATTTTTGGATTGCAGGGAGTCTGCGAGGATTGTTTTCATACGATAGTTATGTAGCTTAAGTGTAAGTGAAAGTAAAGCAAACAATACAATTTGCCGCGAAATTCAACCAGCAAAATACAAATGTATTCTTTGTCCAGATTAATATCTATTAACAAACGCTATCACTTAGACCGTTTTAGTTTAAAATATTAAGACTTGAACGGTTATAATTAATGTATGGACTTATTTATTTATTTGTAATCTTCTTAGAAACCAGCTTCACTGTGGTAGATACTTTATATTAGAGGGCCCACTTACTCATATAACAATATCTATACATATAAAAATCAATTGCTGTTCGTTAGTCTCGCTAAAACTCGGAAACGGTTGAACCGATTTGGCTGATTTCGGCTTTGAATTATTTGTTCAAGTCCAGGAAAGGTTTAAAAGATAAGAAAAAGGGTAATAAAAATGCGAGGAAACTAGGAAAAAAATTTTTCCCGTACAAACTGAACGGGTGGAACGAAGTTCGCCGGGAAAGCTAGTCTTTTATAATTATGTAATAACCATTAAATTAAACATTTACAAAACCCCCGACACAAGGACTTAATTTCCCTTTAAAAAGTAAAAGAATCTGTTAATCTCCCCACTTTCACCCTCCAAAACTTTTAAGCGGCTCAACCGATTTTCATCAAACATGTCTAAGAACACTCACACATAAGTTACCTTTAATACAAAAAAACTAAAATGAAATCACTGCATCCTTTCGGGAGTTATGATGCCATAGACAGACACACAGACAGATACCTCAAACTTAGACCTCTCTTTTTGCGTCGGGGGTTAAAACATAATCTCAATTTTCCTTGATCATCGCATCACGTACGCGTGAACGGAAGGACCAATTTTAATAATTCTTTTTTGTCATGTTAGTTATTGTTAGGAAAAAGTTCATACGAAAGAAAAAATCTAGTTTTAGCGGAACTGTAGACAATTGGAGATTTCTAAATTCATAGAATACAGGACAATGTACCCGTACGTTGGGTCAGCTATTATTATCTATATAGTTTTTAATAGCACCCCAAACAAAACACAATTGGAAAATGTATAATTTCAATTTTCTAATGAAAACAACATTCCCGGAGTAAGATTGGGCCCGGTTGACGATAGGCTTTCCACCTATCGCCTTGTGGACCTTGTTGCCATCCTACTCGACATATTTGGTTGTGAACTTTAAATGTCTGGGTCCTCGTATTTCAAATATTTAATTGGAATTGCAACAAGTGGTCCATTAACTGACCTGACCTATTTAATTACGTAGTTCGTTTCAAACATGCAACACTAGCTGGTCCTCGCGACTTCGCGTGATAGTTTTCCTTATAGCTGGGGAGAAAGTAAAGTACATTGGAATGTTGACGGCTCCACATACAAATAAACTAAGTGAAGGGAGGAACTTATTATTTAATTGTAAGAACTAAGAAATAGGTTCCTTCCTTTATTTTGCAAGATTCAATCATTCAGTGAGATGATTGTAGTCAATCATTCACCTCTTATGTATACAGACGTGGAAATGCTTTATTCTAAATTGCCCTTCAATAGGATAAAGACTGATGGTACTGTCTTAAGGGTCCACTCACACGACACTTTAGAATGCTCCTACACTTTCTATTGATCGACAAGTAAAACTAGTGTTGGAAGTACTTGCATGCGATACTTGGTACTCTTGTTCGGTTTTTTTTTGCGCTAATACTTGGATGTGGCCAACCCCTCGCCGATTGTGAAATAATAATCTAAGTAGTAATTTTGCTTGCTGTATTATTCTATTAATGCAGTAAGTCAAATTTAGTTCCTTGCCTTTGATCGCGTTGTATTATAGCCACTCATGTTCATCGAGTCTGAACATTAAGCATAAGCTAACAGCTTGCTTTTAAGCTATTTTTTGTTTAAAATGAACCTATTAGTCTGGTCAACAAGTGCCTTTTTTGTCAACTTTTTTCAGCAGTCTTCGAAAATTATGATTGAGGTGTCTTTCGATTCGGAATGGCATCTAGATAGTTTTCGAAAAACAATGAAGTTCTGCAAATAAAAATTACAAAAGTTTAATTAACTAAAATAAATGGGGGTTTAGTTTTTTGCAAATATCTCATAAACTAATAAAGATTTTTCAAATTTGAAAAAAAGATTCAGAAAGAGGAGGAAATTTCCTAAAAAAAGTTCCGACTCCCAGAATTGTAGGACTAATATTTATAATTTTCCCAGAGGGTTGAAAATACGCCCGAAAACAGGTACTCTGGCTTTGCGCAAGCCACGCCTCCTTCGGACCTTTAATGAATAAATATTATTTAGCACGAACATTAACATTGCAAGTGCGATAATTGTTAAATTATTGATCTAGGAATTTTTTCCTTTCATGTAGCTGTTTTTCAAAGGTATTAGAAAAATAAAAAAAAATAAATTTTCATTTTGTAATTAACAATTTACTAAGGTGAAAAATTATAAAGCTTTATTAAACATTAAAAAAAAATATTTCATAAAATTATTATTGATCCGTTTTTTTATGATCAGAAGCTACTTAAAAATGATTTTTTATAATTTTTATCTTCTATTGTTTAAAAAAATGTTATAAACAAATGCGTTGTTTATGAGATAATTTAATTTTTTTTTTCAATAACATAATCTTTGATGATAATTATGATTTAAAAAAAACTGTTTCTTAAAAAATAATTTATTGCTGAAAAACGCATTTGTTGATTAACAATTATTTTCTCCTACTTCTAATTAACATTAAGGAACCATTTTTTAAAAATCATTATTTATTTTTGATATAAAAAAAATATTTAATTTTTCATTGCTTATGTAATAAACAATTTGTTATAAACAAATAAATTTTTACCTTTTATTTTTTTCTTATTTTACTTATTGTCACAAAAACAGACATGATTTATTTATCTATAAATTTTAAAGAAAGAAAAAATTTCGCCCCAGACAGGATTTGAACCTGTAACCTTTCGTCTCAAGCCGACGAATGCTCTAAAGTCTAACCAATTGAGCTACTGAGGATTCAAGTCCCGTGGCGAAATTTTTAATTCCTTTCCAACCCGTTAACGCGGGTAGTTATGTCCTATAGATACACAATTCTGAGTACCTACCAAATGAGTTCATCCTTGCAGATGAAATTCACATTTTAGAATGGCCATAACTTTCGTTTCTCGCAACGTATTTTTATTTTAGCACTTGACCTGTGCTTGGGATAAATTTTAAAGAAAGAAAAAATAATTATTAATAATTTATTTAATTTTTTTCTATTTTTTTTTATTTTTAAATATTCGTTGTCCGTAATTTTGTCATTTTTGCCTTTTCTTTGCCATTCAGCTGAAAAGTTTAGTTGATACTAATTTAAATATAATAAATAATAACAATTATCGCACTTGCAATGTTAATGTTCGTGCTACCAAAAATTGTTAATTAATTAATGGATAACTTATTGAAAAATCGCGATAAAATTTTTTTGACAACGGATTATTGTTTATTGATCTGTCCTGTAAACACCTGAATTTTTTCAAATTTTAATTTTCATATTTAATAAGTTTAAATAATATTTATTCATTAAAGGTCCGAAGGAGGCGTGGCTTGCGCAAAGCCAGAGTACCTGTTTTCGGGCGTATTTCAACCCTCTGGGAAAATTATAAATATTAGTCCTACAATTCTGGGAGTCGGAACTTTTTTTAGGAAATTTCCTCCGCTTTCTGAATCTTTTTTTCAAATTTGAAAAATCTTTATTAGTTTATGAGATATTTGCAAAAAACTAAACCCCCCTTTATTTTAGTTAATTAAACTTTTGTAATTTTTATTTGCGGAACTTCATTGTTTTTCGAAAACTATCTAGATGCCATTCCGAATCGAAAGACACCTCAATCATAATTTTCGGAGACTGCTGAAAAAAGTTGACCAAAGAGGCACTTGTTGACCAGACTATATATATATTTTTAAAAATATAAAATAGCCTGTGTGGTTTAGCGGTCTAGGTGTTGGGCTTGACTTCACGGGGTCCTGGGTTTGGCGGCAAAAAGAAAATGAGTTTTTTTCAAATTTCTTAAAAAAAATGTTGCTCGGGATTGGATGTGTGTCCAGTTGGCGATAGGCTTGCCACCTAGCACATTGTGGGACTTAGTGTCTTCGGCTAGCGGTGAGTGCCCTGATTGTGCGTCTGCCTACGTCTTCGGGGATATGGGCGTGAAGATATGTTATACATATGATTTCGACTCAGTTGTACAAGTCGCACTGCCAAATTTTGTGTGATCGTTCAAAGCGCAGTGCCAGCTTAGCGACGGAGTCCTTACGGGCATGTGTACTTAAAAAAATAATTCTGAAAGATACTCTATGGGTATTCCAAAATGTTTAACACAAATGTGTACTCGTGCGGAACCTTGACGGGTCGCTGTCGCTACCATGTTATATCTACGCACCTCATATTTTTATTTAT
>NJDC01001868.1:700674-715408 GCA_002245475.1 Calephelis virginiensis | reverse complement strand
TTATAATTTTCCCAGAGGGTTGAAAATACGCCCGAAAACAGGTACTCTGGCTTTGCACAAGCCACGCCTCCTTCGGACCTTTAATGAATAAATATTATTTAAACTTATTAAATATGAAAATTAAAATTTGAAAAAAATCAGGTGTTTACAGGACAGATCAATAAACAATAATCCGTGGTCAAAAAATTTTTATCGCGATTTTTCAATAAGTTATCCATTAATTAATTAACAATTTTTGGTAGCACGAACATTAACATTGCAAGTGCGATAATATGATTTCAACTCAGTTGTACAAGTCGCACTGCCAAATTTTGTGTGATCGTTCAAAGCGCAGTGCCAGCTTAGTGACGGAGGGGCATGTGTACTTAAAAAAATAATTCTGAAAGATACTCTATGGTTATTCCAAAATGTTTAACACAAATGTGTACTCGTGCGGAACCTTGACGGGTCGCTGTCGCTACCATGTTATATCTACGCACCTCATATTTTTATTTATATACAGGCTTCAAGGCTTTATGGATCTATGTTATTATTAGCTTTATGGAGCTATATGGGTGTCTTCCGATATGGGGTATAAAATTGTATTATACATACATACATACATACATACATATCTTCACGCCAAGTCCCTTACGGGGTAGGCAGAGAGTATCGAGTGCCAGACCTCACGATCCTGACAAACCTGTCTTGCTTCCTTCACATTCATAACCCTTTTCATACAAACACGCCGGTTTCGGAGACTCTTGACACCACCCTCGGATAATATCCGATTGATCTGATCGTGAAATTGTATTTTATATTATATAATAAAAATTGTATTATATAAGACAATAACCCTTTTTAGTTATGAAAGGTAAAAAAAAGTTTTTCTTTCCTTTAATGAGATGTTAAACTTTATCTTCCGATCAGGTAGTAGATATAAGAATTATAAAGACGCGTCACAAGCACCCATTGTTTTCAACCAATAGTACCAGTACTAAGTCTGGTATCGGTATTGCTTCAAGACCATAACTGCCAATTCCCAAAAATACCGGTATTTCAAGCCCTACCCACAACTGGGCCTTACCGCCCACTTAGGGAAAAACTGGTCTAAAATAAGTATCTTCACACCTATATCCCCGAAGAAGCGTAGCAAGCAGGGTAGGCAGAGACACAACAACATCCACGACTAGCCGAAGACACTAAGTCCCATAATGTGATAGGTGTCAAGCCTATCGCCAACCGGGTACATATCCAATCCCAAGCAACTTTTTTTTTAATCAGGAAATGGGGAAAAAACCATCTTTTTTTTTGTTTACCGACCTGGGAATCGAACCCGGGACCTCATGCAGTCAAGTCCAACACCTAGAACTAAACTAGTCTATGTGAATTAAAATATGTTTCTATTCCATACTATCTATTTTCACTCTAAATCTCGGTAGTATCGTCATACCTACGACCTTTAATTTATACGTAACAACAATTCCATCAACTTCAGTTTAGTGGTTGTTTTTTATTACATTTTGCCCATTTTAATATTTTACTTATAAAAAATATGTAATATTAATTAAAAATGCATAATTATTTTTATTTACACCTATTTTTAGAATTTAGTAACTGTTACCCGCGGCCCCGCCGTTTGTCACAGCTACTTTATTTTCAACCAGTACTTTTAGGATTGCGCTGTGTACAGCTTTGCAATTTATATACAAAAATAATTACATTCATATAATATATTTTCACGGCAAGTCCCTTACGGGATAGTTTCCTCCACGCTGATAACTTTTTTTCATACATACACATTGGGGCACTCTTGATATTACCCTCAGTAAAAATGTATATAGTTTTCCAGTAATAAAAAAATTGAAACCCTTTAGTTCTCCAACTGCAAAAGTTTTTAAATTAAAATCTATAGAGTAGAACATATATAGTCTAAACTCACTAATTGATCAATGTAAAATGACATTATTAAGTCCTTTTATGTATTCTGTGATTTGTGAATTATTTTTTATTTGGGCTAAATGGGAATTGTAGTATTTGTTATTAACGTTTTTAAGTTGTCGATAGTAGTATTACTATTTAAGAAACCAGAGTCCAAAAGCACAGGATCTTCCAAGATATTGAATTTCAAAGTTTTGACTTAGAGTTGGCAAACAATATGTAAATGAGTTAAACACAAACCGAAAGAAATGATGTTAGGAAAGTATTTTTGAAATGATATTATATTCGTGTTAGGCACAGCAATAGCAAACTGACATAAATATTAAATACTTAAATGAATTCATTTTTGTCATTTCGGGTTTTCTGTTACTTTATAAATATTTTTAAACTCGTAAAAAACACACAAAGTCGCATGCCTAGTTTATCTGTTTATTTTTCCTAAACACAATTAATGGTTCCACGAAAAAAAAAGGATTTCTGAGATTATAGTCAATTTTTATATTCAGTTTTGGGGTTTCCTGCGATTTCATAAATATTTTCTGTCATAAGCGCCTGTAAAGTTGCATTCTCCGTTTATATATTTAAGTTTAATACAGCATTGATTGAAACATAGAAAAAATCACATTAAAAAACAGGACATTTACGTGTCAATTCGGTTTGATTTTATTAATATTTTTTTAATCTAGTAAACGCCAAGAAAGTCGCATTGAAAAAAAAAGTAAACAAAAAATCACGGCTTTTGAGATATTTAAATTATACATATTATTTCACTAAATAGAAAAAACGATAAAATCTCTTCGCAAAACCAACTCAGTGGCTATGACAACATTTCTAGAAAAATAATAAAAACAGTAGTAAAAGAAATTTCACCGATTCTCTCATACGTTATTAATTTGCCAATAGAAAAGGGATGCTTTCCAAGGTGCCTCAAACTGTTGTAAAACCAATACTTAAAAAAAAGGAGATAAACAAAAAAAATACAACTATCGCCTACCTACTTACTATCGCTTACCTACTCAATCCTCTCAAAAATATTTGAAAAAAATATGGATTCTAGATTAGTTAATTTTTTTCATAAACGTAAGTTAATTTCCTTCGAACAAAATGGATTTCAAAAAAAGGAATCTACTGATATTGCTGTATTTGACCCCATGCGTAATGTTATCAATAGCCTAGATAGTAGTTATCCAAACATAATGCTGTTCTTTGATTTCTCAAAAGCTTTTAACTAGAGTCTGACCGAAACTGGTGTTCTGACCGAAACCGAAAGTTCGGACGCGGTTCCAGTTTCGGCCGAAAACGAAACCGAAACTCACGTGACCTTATATAAAATACCGTCAAATACCCAAATGTTGGTGCACTTTTTAAATTTTTCTACATTTGTTTAGGTACATTTAATAAAATACTGTATTTTTACTTTGTTACAATCATTTATTATTGTAATTAAAAAAAAAACTGCTATCTTGTTTTTGCAAAATTAAATTCTCATAGCAAATTATTTATAGCTTATCAATCAACAATCAAATCACTCATTGAGATTGTTTCATTTCCAAATAAGTAGTGGTATTTTGAAATGTTATTAGTTAGAACTTAGGTTTATATTTGGACTTAGAAGAATCGTTAGTCTCTTTTACCCTTACATAGTAAATGATAATAATTTCTAAAACGACTATTTTATACTAATTAGCTTCAGTAGGATAATTAAATTCAGTTTCAGCTAGGATAATTAAATCACATATTTAGGCTATCTTGATCAGAATTATTGGGACAGTGTTACTCACATTTAGGGTCCGCCCGTGTTGCCGCGCGAAACGAAGTTAGCCGAACGCGCTCGACAGCTTCTGAAACAGTTTCGGTAAAATTTTTGGTAAATTTTTTGCCGAAAACGAAACTGCCACCGAAACTTGAGTTTTTCACCGAAACTGACCGAAATCGAAACCGAAAGTTCGGTCGGACACTACTTTTAACTTTGTAAATCACAAAATACTTTTGACAAAGTAGTATCACATGGGTGTAAGAGGTGTGACTTTTGATTGGATTGCAAGTTACACAGATACCAGTATGTCAAAATAACTAGATTCAATAAAGCTATCGTAAAAATAGGGTATAATCAAATTTAAAAAATGAATACTTCGGTGTCCTTTAAGGGAGTATATTAGGACCATTGTTTTTTTGGTATACATTAATGACCATGATTTTTGTTACCAGTGATGACATATGGAACTGAGACTTGGCCGTTAAATGTGGGCCTCTTAAATAAGCTCAGAGTCGCTCAGGGTGCTACGGAGATAGCTATGCTCGGTGTTTCTTTGCGAGATATGATCCGTGATTCGGTGATCCGCAAGAGAACGAGCGTAACCGACATAGTTCAGAGAGTTAGCAAGCTTTAGTGTCAATGGGCAGGTCACATTGCTCGCAGAACCGACAACCGCTGGTGAAGAAAAGTTCTCGAATGGCGGCCCTGCATCGGAGGACGTAGTGTTAGACGACCTCCCACCCGGTGGACTGATGATCTGGTCAAAGTCGCGGGGAGTCGCTGGATATAAGCGGCTGGTGACCGTGACTTGTGGCGCTCTTTGGGGGAGGCCTATGTCTAACAGTGGACGTCCTCCGGCTGATGATGATGATGATGATTAATGACCTTTCTCAAGTAACCAAACACAAACGCATTTTATTTGCAGATGATATATCTGTTAATGTTGTTTGTCAAAAACAAAAAAAAAATATTTGAAGTGAAAGTTAATACTATAAAAAAATATAGTGCAACGGATGCCTATAAATAAACTAAATATAAACATAAGAACAACTAACTTTATACAATTTAGAAACATTAAAAGAAAAAAAAAGCTTGCATCAGACATTAAATTAAACGGAGAAACTGTATTTGGAAGATGCTCATCAATAATTTTTTTTGACAAGGTGAATAAATTTACATATACGTTTTAAAGAGACTAAGACAAACGTGTGACGTAAATACAACTTTATTAGCTTATCACGGGTATGTTGCCTCGATACTGCGCTACAGCCTAATGATGTGGGGTTACTCTGTCGACATAACACTTGTTTTTTGAGTTCAAATTAAAGTGCATACATTCAATATGAGGCGTCCTACCCAGGAAATCTTGCAAGCCTCTTCTTAAAAAACTCAAGAGTTCTTCCTTTACTCTGCGTGTATATATACGTGATATCCGTCTTTGTCAAAAACAATTTTGAAAAATTCACCACAGCCAAAGAAAATTGTCGTCGTTCTCGTCGAAATATAGATTACTAGTTCTAGAAAGGATACTATGAACTGCTCTTTATAACAGTTACTACATGTCCATTTCAATATTTAATAGATTTTCTGAAGAATTCAGAAACTATACCTTAAACCGATTTAAAGTTAAGCTATATAAATGGCTATTAGAATAGTAGTTTTACTTCATTCTTGAATTTATAGGTCCCAACACGGATTCACTGTCTTAACTTATAATTTTTTTATGACAATGGAAGGCAAACAAGCTGACGGATTTTCTGATGGTACGGAATACAAGCCGCCTAGAAACACCAAAGGTGGTAATGGTGCGTTGCCAACCTGAGACCGGGAGCCTCGTTAGGCCTCGAGCAAAAGTAAGTTTACCGGCTACCCTACCCTCCGAATCGGAACACGTCAACTGTAGACACTGACGTTATGGAGGCAGGAATAGGTACGGCGGTGGTACCAATTCGGACGAATTGCTGCGAAACTCTATCACTTAGTAGGATGTCACGGTGTTAGTGACGGTAAGCCTGTGCTTGCCTTTTACTAGCTGCCTGGCAGGAAGGCAGACTGTGTAATCTGCAAAGGAGCGTAGACGAACAGTGGATTTTTTTTGTTTTTGTTCATAAAAAGGGTTTAAAAAATGTTTTCAACGTATTGTTTGGTAAATAATTAGATAAATGAAATTAGGAAATGAATATAATATCTGTATATAAATGAATAAAAGAAAATTTAAATAAAAAATCAATTATATAGATTCTGAGTAGGCGTTTGTGGGGATTTTTTTCTTAATGTTTAAACACCGGTACAAAAAAGTATTAAGTTTTCTTTTTCGCGGGTTGTGTGTTATTTACTGCTACCAAGCAATAAATATTCGATTTAATTGTTTTTAGGAAATATAGGTAAAAATGTGTTTTGTTTAGTTTATTGACCTCTCGGAAAAAATATGTGTATCCAAAATTGCAATACTAGGGTTGACTGAGAAGTATTCGGCGTAACCAAAAGATAAACACATATCTACCAAATCAGTTATATTTTTGTTTTCTCCTCGTACATAATAGCCATTAATTTCGATGCACTTTCGTCATCTCCCATTCAAAGCATTTAGACTGTAGAAAAAAAAATCTTTCTTAGAGTCAAAATATTATGCGTCTGTTTTGACCTCGTCGTTTGTCGAAAATCTTAGTCCCCCTAAGTGCTTTGTTATGTTAGGGAAGAGAAGGAAGTCTGACGGTGCCAGATTATGTGAATAAGGCGGTTGCAGTAATAGTTCAAAGCCACAATCGTGGATTTCAAGCATTAATTGCAAAGACGTGCTAACACGGGCGTATCTTGTTGAAACAGGATTTTCTTTTGAGCATTCCTGGACTATTTTCTTTTGTTTTCTCTCTTAAACGACGTTGTAACAGACAGTAGTAATCAGAGTTAATAGTCTGACCCCTTTTAAATAATCAACCATAATCATACCCTTCGATTCATAGAATACTAAAGCCATTACCATTACCTTGTTTGCCGACAAAATCGCCTTAGCCTTCGTGGGCGTAGTGAACCATATCTTCTGCACTGTTGTGATTGTTGTTTTGTTTCTGGCGTATAGTTATGACCGTTGTTTTGTCCGTTCGATTACACAAAATGATTCATCTGCATCGGCTTCAAATATCTCCAAACAGTCACCTAAAATATCGTCCTTTTTTGTTCAACTGAAAGCAGTCACGAAACCCACCTTGCAGACACCTTGTGGAAACCCAATTCGTTGACTATGGTATTTTGTGTTCGTTCATAAGAATTCCCTTTAATCTCGGCTATCTCTCTAATTTTTAATCTGCAGCTTCCGCAATTGAAAAAATCTGTACATAAATCAAGTAATTTTTTAATATTTTATTTTAGTAGACGTCGACGGTCGACATCAGGATATCGGGTTCACCTTTCATACTCTCTCTGCAATGCTTGAATTCCGCTATCCATTTTTTGACGTATGAATAAGACAGAGCCGAATTTCCTTATGTGCTGACTAGGGATGCCCGATCTTTTGCTTTGAATCGATCTTTTGAATCATAATGGATCGTAACCCCGTTAATCGATTCACGATCTAAATCGAATGGCATTGAATCGATCTCATTCAATCTTGGAAGATATCTAGATGTGCAAAACGGAACCATTGACGTAAACCGGTATTTTCGGTATTCACTCGAGAAAAATCCCGGTATTCCTGTATTTTCGGGATTTAAATAGAAGCCTATTTTTATTGCATTTTATTGCATATAATGTAACTGTAGTTGTAAGTAACGAACAAGAGTTTCAGAAAAATAACAAAATGTCACTTTATAAATAAAACAATTTTTAATTGGTCAGAAATCTCCTTAAACAGGGTGGCCAAAAGTCGTGGATCTAACGCAACTATGGGTTAGATGGGGTCATTAGCTGCAAAAAGTTGTTCTACGGGAGGTCCTTAAAGTCAACCCCTGCAGAGTTTTATTTATTTTGCATTTTTATAAGAAAACTCGCCGTCCCGGCGAACTTCGTTCCACCCGTTCAGTTTGTACGGGGAAAATAAAGTATTGTTTTTTTCACTTTCCTTGCAATTTTTCCGATTTTTCTCTCCATAAGAACCTTCTTCTGACAATAACTAACACAACAAAAAAAGAATTAGCCAAATCGGTTCAGTCGTTCGGAAGGTATGGTCGTACCAACACATTAAGCAATTCATTTTTATATTATAGATAATTGATTTTTTTTTAATTTTAACTATGTAATTCTTATTGAAGTTCAAAAAATTTACATCCCATACATACCTTTATTATAATTTTAACTAGATTCTTGCGTTAGACATGCTATTTATGGTTGTTTATTAGGTGTGTTGAAGATAATATTCAATTTTACGAATTTGTTTTTTCTCAAATCATAACTTTTTATTTACTTCGGATCCTATAGTGAAAAAAAGTACTCTACCGTTATTACTTACCGTATTTCTTTCCACCAGGAAAAACAGTCAGCTTGTTTACCTTCCAATATCATAAAAAAATATTATTTTACCGAATACCGAAAATCCCGCTTTTAACGAAATTAAAACCGGTATTTCGAAGACCTATATTTGGTCCGGTATTCCGGTATTTTCGGTATCCGGGATCCCGGTTTGCGACCCCTAATGTTATCGTATTTTATAAAAATAATGAAAAGACAGTGGAATTGCATAGAAAGATAGAATTATATGCGTCATTATATTATGGTATTTGTATATAATACAACGTGGTAGTAAATTAACAAGCGCAAAATTTAAAATAAGCTTGTAGATTCTCTACTCTATTCTGCATTCTGACAATGCAGAGTGTTGGAATCTGTAGATATTAACACTTAAAGCGCAAAGCCTCAAACACCCCAACTCATGTTTTTTTTTGCAATATAATAATGAAATAATTAAAAAAAATATTGCATTTTTTTATGATTTTAGAAGGCAAACAAGCAGACGGATTTCCTGATGGTAAGAAATTCACGGCGCCTAGAGACATCAAAGGTGGTAATGGTGCGTTGCCAACCTAAGGCCGGGATAATAGGCCTCGAGCAAAAGTAAGTTTACCGGCTACCTTACCCTTCAAACCGGAACACGTCATGAAGATTTGGCGGGAGGAATAGGTAAGGCGGTGTTACCTGTCCGGGTGAGTCGCTGCGAAACTACCACCTAGTCAGATGTCACGGTGTTAGTGACGGTAAGGTCAATACTTGTGTGTGTGTGTTTATTTTAATTATTTTTATTATTTTATTGCAAAAATACATAAGTTGGGGTGTCTGAGGTTTTGCGCTTTTAAATTGAATATCTACAGATTCATATTTCACACTCTCGTCAGATAATTCGAAACTATTTCAATAAGTAGGTGTCGTCGTAATCTTACTTTGTTGATGCATGTACCTAAATTTTTGTCTTGTGTTGTCAAAGATCATACTCAAATATTATTTATCTTGCTTTATTTTAGTTTTTAAATGATAACGATTTTTTTCATACGATCTCCAGGCATACGTTTCGATCTTAGCAAAGATTGCATCCCGTTGAATCGATTCATAAAATCGGCAGAGCGTATAACCGTGTATCGATCTTCTAAAAAATCGATTCAGATCGGGCATTCCTAGTGCTGACCATATCATCATGGGTGGTTTTCGGTGATAGCCCCGTCTTATGGAGTTACTTCACGACGGCCCGTTACTCGATTTGCTCCATTTGCAGGTCCATATCTGATTGCTTTGAAAAAAAAATTATAATATCACAACTAATTATTGCACACGTTTCGAACTTCAGACAATTAGCAACCCTGAACTGAACTTAATAATTTGGGTAGATTTGATTCTAAGAAATAAATCTGTGTTAGGCCAAATACTTTTCAATCCACCCTCGTAGTTATTCAATGAAGTATTCTGTAGAAACCTGTAATATTGCGATACGTCTCAAATTCAAAAATAAAAGCAGGGTGTTCGCAACTATGGGAAAATAACACACTGCAATGGCGCCATTACATCTGTCTCATTAAATATGCTATACCTGTAGGGTTACTACTCTTGAATCTCGATATCATGCAAACTAGAAATTGAAATCGGATTCCAATAGTTTTGTACTCTTGAATACAAAATTAGCAATTTATTAATATTTAGTTAATAGTACATAATTTTCGAAACTATGAATGATAAATATGAATAATAAAAAAATACTAGCGGTATTGTGTTCAAGAATACAAAATGGTTCCAGTTTTCAATTTGCAAGAAATCGAAACTCAAAGGTATTGCTTCTAGTTGACCTAAAAATGTCACTATCTCGGTTGCATTTTTACCAGTAATATGGTCACATAATTCGAAGGATTTATTTTTTATATCTCAATAAGTACCTCAAATAGCGTTACCATCAATTGTATGAACGATGTTTTTGTATCGTGTATAAACAATTATGTATAACCAAAAACTACTCTTCGGGGATATGGGCGTGAAGATACTTTTTTTTTTAAACTACTTGTCGGAATATGATCAAATTTATGTGGGAGCATCTCGGAACTGTACCTTAACAAAAAATCAACAAAATTGTTCACACACACTTTAGAGTCGATTAAATACTACACGTAACTTTGGATAATTGGGATGGACATAGTCTTAATCCTCAATATGCGTCACCAAAGGATAGTAGGGATAAAAAAATGTAGAAAAATCTTGTGAGTAATGAGCGGCCCAGAGTCTTAAACTCTCGGAAAGTATGGCTTCTAAAGGAAACCGTTTTAGTTTAACTTTTAAAACTTGCTAATAAATTCACTGGGATCGTTGAAACCAATGAACAGCTAGTATTATTGTTACTTACGTAGTGATTATGTTCTTTTCCATCATTTTCTAGGAATGCTCGTATTTATTGAGAGTGATAAAAATATCTCAACAACAGACGAATCGCTATTAAAGAAATAAAATATATTTTATATTTTTCTCTCAATTGAACTAAATGGTGAAGATTTACTAAAGATACTCGTTTGTTGCGTCTTAAAAGCTATTTACAGCCAATTGATGTTGACTCTGAAATAAATTTTGTTGATATTCCCTAGCAACATGTGTAGAACGTGTCCCGACTTCACATGGGTAGCTTTATTCAAAGCAAAGTTGATTTTAATAATTATGATGGTATTTGTTCAACATGTTGGAAAAATTGGAAGCCTATTAGAAGTTTTAATTGAAAATTTCGCTAAAAATCTTGGAGTTATAAAAAAGCAATGTTGGGATGTTGCTGGGATTTTTCTTCTTATATAGCTCGATAAAAAATGTTGCGATGTAACAGCTTTAATAAATATTTTTTTTTATTATTATAATTACTCTCTTTTTATTGTATACGTTTATATATTTAACATACAAAAAAAAAACACAAAAAAACAGGTTATCAAAAACGATGGTCTGACAACTAAACCATCAGTAGTCAGGAGGACGGACTCAGGAATCTCCGCACAATGCGTGCCTTCCCCAAAATAGCTGCCTTGTGGTTGCAGTACTAGTCTCTTAAGGTGTCTGTCGAGCCTTTTCGCTATAAGGTCTATCGGGACAATTATTGTTTAGTCAACATCCCAGATGTTGGTAACCTCACGAGGATGGCTCACCAGCCAAGTCCATGTATTTTGAGATTTTTGCTTCTCTGCTTTCACGAGGTTAACGACACCACGCAGAATAGTGGTATCGTCCCAGGAGAACTTCGCATAACGATTCTCAAGAATTGGCTCTGGTGTATACTAAAAGTAAGGCACTTTAAAACCGACAAGTCCATACCGAAGAGCAAGTTGCAGTTGTTGAAAGCCCGAACCTTGTTACCTCCTGACAAAAAAATTTTAACACTTTTGTTAAGCTACCAAAAAATTTTCTGTCACCGACTGCTTAACATCCTGACCCTGGTCCATTATAACTAAACCCCTTGGCATACCAAGATACTGTATATTGTTTATCTAGGTAGTACTTTTAGCAGGGATGGAAAGTACACCGCGGATGTTGAAAATAAACTTTTATTAGGAGAATAGCGTGATGAATGAAGTGCTGGCTAAGCTACTTAAAAGTGCTAAGATCAGTTAGTCTATGATACTAATACATAGAAATACTTATATAGACATCAAAATAAATTTAATAAACACCAAGACCCAGAAATGGAGATATCTAAATTGTCATAACTCAAATGTCTGCCGCCCGTGAAGAATCGAACCAGAGCTACCGTTAGTAGGTGTAGCAAGGTATGTACGCTAATCCCTCGACCTACGAAGTGGTTGTTTATCCTACTTTCACGCTCTTTCTGACGTGATAAGTACTGAATTATTTATTTTATGTTATAGGAGAGCGAACAAGCACACGGCTCTCCTGATTGTAAATTGTATGTGTATTCTAAAAAAACTTAACGCATAAGTTTTCTTCTACCCTGGTCACTGACGCAAAATAGTTCGTCGCGAAGAGGCATGGTTGCAACCAACCAAGAGTTTAGCCTTTAAATAGCTCTACAGGATTTTTACGAATAACTTTTTTCATTTTCCACTATATGCTATCGATAATTTTTGCATCAATTAACTATTAGACGAACTATTTTACTTATACCTTCTTCGAATTCAAAGCAGGATATCTATAAACTTAAAGACCTTAGAAGACATAAAAGAGAAATCGCTGCAAGATCTGAACTCCATTCCAGAAAAATATTTTCATGATTGGATTATTCGTTAGTCGTAACTGTATCGTTTCTGAAGCAGCATACTTTAAAGCTGATAAAATCAATTTTGATGAATAACAAACAGTTAGTGTATTTATTGATCTTTTCCCGGTACTTCTTGACAGAGCAGTATTTATCCGCTTTAGCCAAGAAATCTGTAACGCTGCTGAATGGGTGACACTAGTTCCAAATATTTATTATTGAAAGGCACGTGGAATTACATTATTCGGCGCGTGATGTCGAGTTCATTCTAAATTTATATTTGGTTTTCAATGTATGTGGTACAGATTTCATCATACCTTCACGAAAACTGTGACCCTCATGTTTTATGCTAAGACGTATTGATGATTCCAAATTATGTAAATACCTATTGGTTTTTCTGTAACCTATATCTATGCTTGAATATGTTATAAACTAGCTGTGTCTGTACACCCGATTTTTTGTCCGAAGTTGTCAAAATTTGATAAATGGGTTTGAACTTTTGTGCCTTAGTCAACTGCCGCCATTTTGTGTTTCTTTCATAATGGCGGCGAATTATAATTTCTACAAATATGGACACTTGTACAAACAAAAAAGTATAAGGTTCAGCATATCCGAAATCGTCACGCCACAAAGCGATTTACAATAAAAGATCGATGGCGAGTACTTCAATTACCTTATAGAAACAATGCACAACATAGTTGGTCGTGGCTAGTTACCACTCTAACGACAAAGACCTGCCGTCAAGCGATTTGGTATTCCGTTACGAGGTCGTTTAGAAACAGTCAGGGGGCGTTATCTACTAAAATATCCCCTTCCAAGTTAGCCCGCCTCTACATTATCACTAACCATCAGGTGAGACAGTGGTCAAAGGTAAACTTGTTAACGAATAAATTATATATATTATTTACGTATTTTTAATATATATACATGGAAAATAAATGTTTACAATAAATGGTCACAACGTCCGCGTCGCGGTCCCAGCAATCTCGTAATTCAAAAACATTGACCAACTTTATTCACCGAATATTTCTCTAAAATGGCAAAAATGTAATGAACTAAGACTATCATGGTTACAAAAATACAACTTTCAATATATTTTGTTGATTTGTTTTGGAAATAATTGTGTAACATGATGATTTAGGAATGTTGATCCTAATACTTTTTTGTTTGTACAAGTGTCCGCTATCCATATTTGTAAGAATTATCGTGCGCCGCCATTTTGAAAAAAAAAACACAAAATGGCAGCACGTCACTAAGCCAGGCTTCATACAAAAAAGTTCAATCCCCTTTGTTTGAATTCAAATTGATTTTTCGCGCACTGCGGAATAGATGCTGGTCGATTTGAATATAAATAAAGTAGTTTACATACACACATACATATCTTCACGCCAAGTCCCTTACGGGGTAGGCAGAGAGTATCGAGTGCCAGACCTCACGATCCTGACAAACCTGTCTTGCTTCCTTCACATTCATAACCCTTTTCATACAAACACGCCGGTTTCGGAGCAGTTTAATCAAAAATATGATATTAAAAATGTTTTGTCATAACGGATCACCATTTACTTCCTGACACGATATCCTAGCATTATCGTTTATTTTGTTTACCATTCTTTAAACTTTAATTATTAACTTTATTTATTAAATGGTTTCGATCTAGATGACCCTATTTGTCAATGATATAGGGTATATTTCGCATTTAAATTTCACCCATTCTTACTCAAAATTGCGAAAAAAATTCATCAATTTGTAGCTAAATAGTTGCTAATTAGTTGCCAAAACAACGATTTTGTTGCTCGTGCCAATCCCTAGAAATCGCAAATAATGCTATCGTGATATAAAGGCAGCAAGGTAACTAAATCTTCTGTTAAGATCAAAGGAAAATAATATAATTCACTAAGTTACCTTGCTACCTTTATATCACGATAGCATATTTGCGATTTCTAGGGATTGGCACAAGCACCAAAATCGTTGTTTTAGCAACTAATTAGAAAACTATTTAGCTACAAATTGATGTCTTTTTTTAGCGTTTTTCTGGTTCCGCCATGTTAGCCGGATAGGACTTATGATCGTGCCCTCTGCTCCGACCATAATTTTATATTTATCTGCCTCTTTCTGTGTACTTTAGAATAAATGTTCAAAATGTTTATCACCAGCGTTAATGCACATTAAATTATTAACTCCTGATATTTCAGGGTCATAAGATAGAATAGAATAGAATATATTTCTATTCACATTCACCTTACAAAAGGCACTTGTGACGAGTCTATATAATACTAAAACTACCACCGGATCGGAACACGGCCACACACCGAGAAGATCCGGCAAGAAACTCAGTGGGCTGTCTTTTTTTTTCCTTATTATATACAAATTACATATAATTACTAGTCGCCTCTGTGGTCTAGCGG
>NJDC01001868.1:668534-699508 GCA_002245475.1 Calephelis virginiensis | reverse complement strand
ACGTGGAATCAACAAATTTCCAACTTGTTCCCATTAAGTTGCACATTGGTTTCTACTTGCCTCATATTAGGCATTGAAAATTTGATACCTTTAGTTTTTTTTTCATTCAAAAAAAGATTATTTACATTGAACCAGTCTACAACTTTTGTATCGCAGTGTTCGTTTCGTCATACTTACCTAGTTGCCTCTTCACTTTAAATAAAAGTGAAGTGTCATCCGCGAACAATACAATTCCATGTTTATCCCTTACGTAGTAAGGTAAATCATTGATATATATAAGGAACAGAAAAGGCCCAAGAATGGAACCCTGGGGCACACCCATTGTAACAGCAGCACCTGTCGATTTGATACCATTAATCTCAACCTTCTGAATTCTACCACTCAAGTAAGAAATCAGAAGGTCGAGTGCTTTAGTTCTAATTCCATAATGGCGTAGTTTCCTGATCAATGTTTCATGATTAAAACGGTCAATATATACGGCTATATATAATATATAATACGGCCAAGCCGCCCTTTCAAACGCCCTGTGTACCCTTGGTTAAGTTGTTTTTGCACAGTACTACCATTTCTTATACAAGGCAAACATCTATCTATTTTTCTTTGATTAAATTTTACTGTAAACACGCAAGGACAAGTGCTCCTATTCCTATTCAAGTTCTAAAAAATTACAACGAAAAACTTTTCGGCAAATGATATAAGTCATTCTCTCGATAACAATAATGTATTAAATTTGGTTATAAATAAATAGCGCTAATATTTTTTTTGCCAGTTCTTATAATGTTCTAGCGGACTCGACAGAAGTGGTCCAGTCTTAGCTATGAATATTGAATTCTTAAATTTTCTGTTCTGCTGAACTTTTTTTTTTATAAGGACCGTTTAGCAATAGCTACATAATCTATTTATATAAACTTAAGTTAATATATTACATTTCAAAATCAGATATTTAAAAAAATGAATTTTATGTCTTTTCCGTAATTTACTTTTGGTCACGTTTCTCACCTTTTGGTGCCAGTTTTCCTTGAATTTTGGACACATTGCATATAGCAAACCGAATTATTGTTATCTAAAATTTCGACGTAGTTAAACAGAAAGGACCTCAACACATCTAATTAGTTTTGAGATTACTGACTTGAATATATAATAATATGTACTGGCCATATAATATGTGGGTTGGCATCTAATGATTATACAAATTTCATAGCTTTGCTTACCTGTAGGATCTTTTACTGAACAAAAGTATAGAGCTTTACGACCTCTTTAGTACGTTTAACTCAATTTTGGTGTTTGTGTGATTTGGATTCTTTCTGCTTAACTACATCCATTTATGAATCATTCTGGTGCCCTTTTCATAATGTTTTTTAATAATTTGCAGATCGTGAGAAAAGATCAAGTTCGAGATCAGGGCGAAGGGAATCAGAGAAGTCAAATAAACGGACAAACAGCACCACAGATAGGTATTGGAGTGGAGGTAGAGAAGAGGATGGACACGAAAGGACAAGACCAAAGCATTCGGTGGCGCTTCACGACGGCAAAGGTAAGAGGCGCCGAAAGTGAGCGTACAAACAAATTACGAAACTCGGTTGCAGAAACGCAGGAAAAGCTCTTTTCCATTTCTAAATAATATTTATTTATCTAGGTGGCATTATGTGTGCTCACAACTATAGCTTTCGGTTAGGTAAAGCTGCGAATAAAGTTACATATGCAAGAGACCAGGATACTGAAATTTGCTGGAAGTGGCCATTTAAATTCGAATTACTATTCAAAATCACTATCTATTTCTTTTTAGAACTTAATCGGTTGTTGTAGTTACTGAGATTGGTTTTCAAATGTAGCTTCTACATGTGTGTATTCGTATTTTGTTACAGATGGCCAATCACTACAGGATATGGACATATCGCCAGACCGGAGTACGCCTCTGTCGGAGAACTCGTACGCCGCGAGAGACGCCGCGGCGCAGCGCGACACCGTCACAGTGCCGCCTGTGGTTGTCCTCGACAATTCCAATCAACCGGTAACCATTCCACCTCATTCTTAATACCTTAATTTGTCCACAGAAGAACAGGGACTACGGTCAAAGCGATTAACCTGTTAAGACTGCAATGAATGGAGCCGTGGAGAAAGTTGCTTAAGTTGTAAGGGTCGTTAATAGCAGTAATCCCGGCTATATATCCAGGAATCAAAACCCATCGAACGGATTTATTCTTTCGTCGAACGGGTATTGCAAATGCCAGCAAAATTAAGGTATATTTAGGGAGCATCTCATAATTACGTAAACTTAAAAATTTTAGAAAGGAAGAAGGTTAAATCTCATCAAATAACTTTCAAATTGGTTGAGGATATTATTGAAAGCCTAATGTCAACTTTCGAAAAAAAAAAATTAAACTTATAGAACATTAACAAACATGTGTTAGTCTTTTAACAACTATATTGTAAATTTTATGTAAAAGGGACGGACTGAGGTCCTAAAACGCATTTAAATTATCAAGTATTCAAATTAAAAGAAAATCAGGCCACAACTACGTATTGGATGTTTGTATTTATTGATTAACACGTGACGATAGAGCGGGTCCCTGCTGGCGGCGGCGTTGCCCCGCATCGTGGCGGCGGCGGGCGTGGCCAGCACGAGCGGCGTAGGTGCGGCCAACAATGGCGGATCGCCCGCCAGCGGAGGGGACACGCCCCATCGTGACGCCGGACCCCCCACGCCCACGCACTCGGAGAACATTGACCCGCACGCGCCGCCCCTGCACCTCGACACCGCGCTACCCCGGAAAAGTACGTGTTTTTTTTATACTGATACTTAGCCGTCGCCCGCTATTTCTGTATGTTACGTACTGTACGGCCATATTCAGAATGTTTGCACCAAATGTCTAATTTTTTAATACTAATTATAAAGAGGAGAGATTTGATTTGTTTGTATCGAATGGTATTGAAAATTATTTTACCATTGGAAGCAAACATTATCCCTGATGAACATTTTTACAGTTGCATAATGTTTCATTCCCACATAATGAACCTTTCAAACTTAGGTACCTATTTCGCATAATTTTATATGGGAATTTCGATAGTTTCTTGTATGATTTGAATATATCATATCATCTACACTATAATGTAAAAGAGGAAAGATTTGATTGTTTGTATTTAATAGACTCTGAAACTACTGGACCAATTAGATAAAACATTTTACCATTAGGAGCAAACATTATTGCTGATAAACATAGGCTACGTTATTTCTATGAAAAAATAGTAATTTATCCACCCGTGCGAAGGCTGCTCGTATTTAAATATTTCAAGTTAGTTAAAACTCTTATCGCTGGCACCGACATGCTAACCACGTGTTTTTGGTCCCTTTTTAGAGTTTCATACCCAAAGGGTAAAAACTGACCCTATTAATTATAAGCCTCCGCTTTCTGTTTGTCTGTCTCCAGGCTGTATCTCATAAACCGTGATAGCAAGGGTGAAATTTTCACAAGTTATGTTTTTCCGTTGCCGCTATAACAACAAATACTAAAAATTAAAAAAATATATATATTAAGGTTGGTCCCTATACAATAAACGTGTTATTTGTCGTATTTTTTACTCAATATTTAAAACAGTAACAGATGCTTCAAATTTTCACTAAATATTTAATATTACCTTTCAAAATAAATAAATAACAATAAGGTTAATAGTAAAGGTTAAATATTATGTTTGTTGTATGGAAGCCCCCCATACAACAAACGTAATTTTTAAGCACTTTTTACTCCATCTTAATAAACAGGTAGAAACTTGAATATTTGTAAGTAAATTTTTAGAAATATCTTTTATATAAAATTCCCGTGTCACAATGTTAGTTACCATACTCCTCCGAAATGGCTTGACCGATTCTCATGAAATTTTGTGGTAGATCTGAGCGGAGCAGGTAATAAAACGGAGCGAGCCACAGCCGCGCGAATTAAAATGAGTATACCTACAGCCTGTTTTTCCTTAGGAGTTCAATTTGGTAAACAAACACCACTTGATAGAAAAACATCAAAGTTTCACTTTAATCTCACGCACTGAACTAAATGTTATTGATTTTACATATTCAAAACTTAGTTACGGTATGTTTAACACTGAAACCTGTTTCGAATTCATCAATTCAACATATAAAATTTGCAAAAAAATATTTCTTTTTTTCTTTAGGTTTTGGCCTTCACATTAGTATTTAGCCATTAGTCAAGTAGTAATTTGCATCAAATTTTATATCCATTTAAATTTATTTTAATTAGTCATAAGTCGTCAGTAAGTCATGTCAGGCTCTTGGGTAAAACGGTGGCCTTTTTACACAAGCTCATGTAATGAGTTTTGGCGGCAACGAGGAAATATACGATACGCTAATTTCTTGATGATTATTTCATTTGTGCACTTTCACTGAACAAAATTGTACAAAATGCCACCAAAATTGACTAATTTCACTCAATATTAACATGAAATTCAATAATTATGAAAAAAACTTCGACCATCTTTTCTCTCGATGGCGCCAAAACTCCAAAAAAATATTAGAAATTGAAGTCGATTTGCACAGATAAGAGATTGTCTATGGAATTTATAGATATGCGCAATGATGAATGCATTTGAATGATAAATTGAATTTTGAAATTAAAATAAATAGCTTGTAATATTTTTGTAAACCGTTTAGATCTTAAAATGTTGATTTATAGAAGGCATTTTTTTTGCAAAATAAAGGTTCCAATCGGTTTTAAGTTTACTTTACTTACTTTAGGAAATAATTAAAAATAAGTCAATCAATGTTAGATTGTGATATTCTAGCAATGCAACAAGATCAATTCAAGTATCAAGTAAGATTATCGAAATATACAATGTCTTTTTCCTTGGTGGTTCCATAAAGTAAAAAACTACCATTCGTTACAATTTTTCACATCAATCATACGCATTGCGTAGAATATTAATAGCTATAAACCTCAATTAGCAAAAAAGTTGTTTCGAATTTGTTATGATATCTTAATATATATAAATTACGTGTCACGTTGTTTGTCCGCGATGGACTCCCTAAACTACTTAATCGATTTCAATTAAATTTACACACCGTGTGCAGTTTGACCTAACTTGAAAGATAGTATAGCTTACATCTCAATTTGTCGCGGGCGAAGCCGCGGGTAACAGCTAGTTACATATAATTTACAAATACTTACTTTTATGGAGAATGAAATTTATTTGCACAGATAAAAAGTAAACTATGTCATTTAAAATGCAGATTTATTGACTGGGTCTTTTTTTGAGATAAATACCCTAAAATTAAATCTTATCGAATTATTATGGGCACAATTAAAATCCCGTGTGTAATATACTGCTTTAATTGCATTGTTTCATTTTCTTTTGTTCAAAGTAGCAACAGCTGATGATGTCGATTGTAACAACAAGCGACATCATCAGCTTGATAAGAGACCACACGTCATTTCTATTTTTAAAAATGTCATCGCCTCTGTGGTTTAGCGGTCTGGCGTCGGACATGACTTCTTGAGGTCTCGGGTTCAATCTCCAGGTCGGACAACAAAAAAATTAGGGAATGTGCATGTTTTTCAATTTTTTAATAAAAATAAAGTTGCCTATGATTGGATATATGACCAGTAGGCGATAGGCTTACCACCTATAATATTGTGGGACTTAGTGTCTTCGGATAGTGGGCCTTAAGACAGTTATTTCACTTTTTACGTTCAAAATATCTTCACTCCCATATTCCCAAAGAGGGAGGTATAGGCATTGCCAAGGTACCCATGTGATATTTGGCAAGCCTAACGCCAACCGGGCAACGACATTTCCAATAGCAAACTCAAAGCACACACTTTTCACATTTTCCCTGTTGCCCGATCGGGGATCGTACCCGGGACCTCAAGAAGCTTAGTCCGACGTCAAACCGCCAGACCACAGTGGCGATCAGATTTTAAACGTGTTTTTCATTATCAGTTTTTCCGGGAAAAAAAATCTGTCATTCACCACTTCCATTATTTTCATACCAAATATACATTATCCATTATGTTTTGGCAAGAAAGAAAGATAATCAAACACACTTTCCATTATATAATATTACTGCAATGAATATAGCACTACTATTTACTAAATTACTATACTAGTATCGACTAATAAATGAGTCATATAGAATCAAAAACAGCAATCTGGCTTTTGACTTATTAACGGTAATTAGGAAAAATAGTTTCATTATTACAAAAAACATTTTTTATTAATGTGTGTTTATAATTATGTGTGTTTTAGATTAATTAATTCATTAATTTGAGATTTAAATAGATTAAATTTGAATTAAATTAATAGTTAATAACTAAAATTATCAGATTGCTGTTTTTGATACTGAGTTCCAAACATTGCTGAGTATGATACTTAACAACGATTAGATTGCTGTTTTTGATTCTAGTCAAAATTAAACACACATAGGGTTGTCATTTAAATTACGAAGTTTTATTTATTGACAACCCTATCAGTCTTTTTATTTGGTTTGCTATCACTAAAGTTTTCGAAGGAGATTTTCAAATCAAAAAAATTACACACGTAAAATTTCAGAATCTTCGACAGTCTCACTACAATAAATCTCTTCTGTAGCAGTTGTTTCTTGTAAAGTCTCCTGGCTTGCCAAGGTTTCTCTGTAAAACTTCAAATTGGGTAAACTTTCCCATCCCGTTCCAAAATGTTTTCCTAGTAATTTTTTCACGTCAATCAATTTTGCCTTATTAACTGCGACTATATTCGGTATAGTAACTGGGTTAATCATTTTAATATTTTTTCTTGGCTTACAAATATTTTGAGGCTTGGCAATATCACTCTTGTAAAAAACTTCTCCCCTCACAAGAACATTATCTCGTTGCTTAGAACGACGTAAAATAAAGCGTTTACACTGATTGAATTGTATACTCCAACTTGTAGTTGGTTTCAATACGTCTTTGACAGCTGTTTTCCAATCGTAGACTGGGCAATCTGTGCCGATTTTTTTAACGTTACGGTTTCAGATATAATGTCTGAAATTTCTTTTGGGTCAAGTATGACTTCATTCCTGCGCAACTTTTTTTCAACTATGCTAAAAACACGGTCGGCGGGCATAAAATAATGACCGGTGATGGGAAATACGATTTCTATAACTTTGACGTCAATATTTTCTATCAACCATTTACAGCACATGCCAATTAAGATACTATTTTTATTCTGTCCGCCGCATCCGTCCGCAACTAACCGTATTTTTGTTACGTCTGTTTTGTCAGTTTGGTTAAGGCGGTCACGCAATACACGCAAGATGCCACCAATTTGGCATTCTTAACGAATTCGTTTTCAGTACAATAGTACGCAAAAACCCGGTCTTTGTTTAAAGGTAAATCAGAAGATCCTTCCACAATGGCAAGATTATAAAAGTACAGTTGACGACTGTAATAGCAGGACTGATCAGGTACCTTAGGCAAAGGGAGGTTTTTTTGGAAATCAAAAGATATAATTTTTAGACCAGATGCTGTTTCACGCAAATTTTCAAAAAACGATTTAGCCCGTAATGAGTGGACTCGCTTTTCTACTATCAATGTAGCTTTTTTAGATTTGTCTTGTTCTCTTTTTATTTTTTCCCTTAATTCCAAACATTTGGAGCAAACGTCTTTTTGCGGTGTGCCAAAACCTTAATTATATTCGGTATTGAAAATGTGTCGAAAATATGATAGTTTTACCCCCATTTGTGAATTTTGCTGGTCGGCATTATACACGAGAAATATTTTTTTAATATTTAATTCGCAAGGAAAGTATTTTCTTTCAGCAAGTTTGTTTTTGCGGCAATAATGTACCTCAACGCAATTAAGACTTTGAATGAAGCAGTGAACAGAGTTTCTTTTATCCGCATATTTTATAGTCTTGCGATCTCCTCCACGAGCTTCGGGAGGAAACTCTCCGGTTTCATAATATTTTTTCATTAAATACTCATTAATAAATTAATAAATTTTCATTAAATTAAAATAAAGAATTTTTGACAAATTGGAACTTTTGTTTTGTTCACAAATACTGAATAGTAAGTTGTAAACATTTTTTTGCCTTTAAATTTCGGTCTTTGCTTAGTTTGTTTTATTGAACACAACTTGAAAAGCATAACATCTTGATCAAGTTTCGTAGTTCTCTTGTAAAATTTCTGATGTATTAATTGTATATCACGCATTGTAAGAGTTGTACACTTTAATGTTTTTGTGTTATGATCACATACTCGATCTGGCAAACTTTTCGATGAATATCTGAAAAAAAAATGATCTTAACAACTATTGAAAAGACGTACCAGTGTTCATTAATTAGTTCACTTAGTTATGGTGTTATACTAGTAGATAATTAAAAACTTTAATCCGACTGCCAGTTAACACCTGATATAATAATAAATATCTTTGGACAAGTTACACAAATAGAATGTAACCCCAAAGTAAGCACATTATATGGTTGTGTTATGGGTGTAAGTCAACGATTTTAATACAGAGAAATACTTAAATGTGTACTGGGATAAATTTAATAAACACCCAGACCCGAAAATGCAGACATCTATGTTCATATGTTCATAACACAAATGCCTGCCCCATCGGGAATCGAACCCGAGCCTCGCGGTTAGTCTGTGTAGTTAGAAGTGTACTCTAGCCTCTCGACCAACGAGGCGGTATGACGAACCCTTATTTTTTTTATTGGATTACGACACTCATGAGACGTTTGATACGTACACACATCAAAAAAGTTTGTGATTTCTTGATAAGCTAATATTTTTTTTTATTTAATTGTATCTAAAACCTAAACTAATTGTAATTTAAAAACATTCGATTTTTGTTTTATCTACTTTTTTAGATTTTTTATTGAAGTAATTTCAATTACACAAAGCGATCCCATTTTTTTCAATTTGTGTATTTTGTGGGAATCACTCCACTAATTTAGAATGTACAAAGGCACACCCGTCTGCTAACATCAATACGCTTCTTATCCTTCGTGCAGTCGGATTAACAAAATGTTGTAGGATTATTAATAATGTAATCAAAACTATACTAAACACGTAGAATCCAAAACAGAATGCAAAGCGTAAATTAAAAACTTATTTCGATTTTCTTGCCAAAATATCAATCAATCTAATCAACAAGCTAGGTAACTGTCATTTGACAACCCTCGAATCAAAAATGGTATAAAATTACCTTGCAAGTTTGGTGACATTTAATTTCCAATTTACGGGATCTCTTTTCTTTTTCTTTCGCGTATCTAGTAGTTATGTGTGTGGGATGTACATCCATGGTATATTTTTTCACCTACAAACTAATTATTTAACACTATTTTTGCAATAAAATCACATAACGCTCACACAGATCTTATTAGAAAATCAATCAGATGCCATTTTGACGTCATGATCAATGAACGCCTGTGATTGGTCGAAGCTAACAGATTGCTGTTTTTGAATCTCATCGTGGAGTTTTGGCGCCATCGAGAGAAAAGATGGTTTAAGTTTTTTCATAATTATTGAATTTCGTGTTGACATTGAGTGAAATTAGTCAATTCTGGTGGCATTTTGTACAATTTTGTTCAGTGAAAGTGCGCAAATGAAATAATCATGAAGAAATTAGCGTATCGTGTATTTCCTCGTTGCCGCCAAATCTCATTATATGAGCTTGAGTAAACAGGCCACCGCTTTACCCAAGAGCCCGACATGACTTTCTGACTACTTATGACTGATGACCAATTAAAATTAATTGAAATGGATATAAAATTTGATGCAAATTTCTACTTGACTAATGGCTAAATACTAACGTGAAGGCCAAAACTTAAAGACAGACAGAATCTCATCGTACGCAGATTGCTGTATTTGATACCAATATGGTTTTTACATTCAAGTTTCGAGTGGAATATTACTGTTTTTGATACAGTGTGATTAAATAGTTAAAACATATTTTAAATTGACAGTGTTACCATAGTCATGGCTCGAATTTCGTAAAACTGAGATTGCTGTTTTTGATTCTATACGACTCAAATATCATTCATTCGGTCTTTTGATAATTCCCAACCCTATTCATCGCTACGGCTTCCTAATGTCACTGTTCCGCCATTGTTGTTTACCAAATTGGATTCCTAAGAAAAAACAGACCTTACAGCAAACGTGATTTTCTATTATAGATGATGGTACGGAGTTCTTCGTGCGTGAGTCCGACTCGCACTTGGCTGGTTTTTTTCAAATTAAATGTTTGTGAATCCCACGCACAAATTCGGGTTTAATAACGTCATCGGTACATGCTCCGCTTTGTCAACGATGTGCAAGCGGCACACGAAAAATTTATAAAAAAAACATCGATTGTCTTCGCCACAGTTGTACGTAGGTCTAATATAGGTATCTGGTGGAATCGCAGAGAGAGAGAGCGGTGTTGTCGAACTAACGATATATTCTGTCAGTTTGTAGTTATTGCACGTATACGTGGACAGCATGCGTCATAGTGGGGACAGAGGCTTTATATCTATTGTTTTCTACAACTTCCGATGCTGTTTCATTTATGATGATACAACGGAAGGCGTGCGGCACTTGCTACAATTATAACATCTATGGTGTCTTTAGGCCACTGTAGTTTCTTACCAACAGGAAAGCTTGTTCTCTGTTTTATCCTTAAAAAAATGTTAAATGTTTAACGTTTAGAATTTCATATGCGGACAATCACCCCTGTTGTCTATTGGTCCGGTGTTTTGATTTGATTTTATGAGGTCCTGGGTTGAATTCTCGCATAGAACAACAAAAAAAAATGTTTTTTCGATTGTCTTAAAAAAAATCGACGTTGCCCAAGTGGTAAGTGGCTTTATTATTGACATTGAGATTTAGTATCTTTGTCTAGTCGTGAGTGCCCAAGTTGTACCTCTGCCAACCTGTTTGGGTATATGAGCGTGAAGTATGTATGGGGAATCTTGCACAATTTCCATTGCCGCCGTGCTGTTTAGTGTAACTTTTCTCAAGTTATCAATTGTTTCCAGTGGAGTGCCTGGGCAGCTACTCGTCGGTGGTGGGCGGGAACATCCCGCACGCGCCGCCCATGCTGACGCCGTCGCTCATCAACTACGTGCGCGCCGAGCTCACCACGCACGTCACGGGCTGGCCGGCGGATATCCTCGAGAAACAGGTAACGATACATTCGTTACATACCTTACGTCGTTACTCAACGACACGTAATTCGTTCATTCGTAGTTTGTCTAAAAGTACATGCATACATATCTTTACGGCAAGTCCCTTACGAGGTAGGCAAAACGTCTAAAAGTAACAAAGTGTTACTAATGATTCCACAAGGTGGTGAGACCCGCCTCTGTTGCTGTTTGTTTAGCCTTAAAATATCGCCGCACGTAGATCACGGAGAAGCTGTGGCAGTGTATGCGTGCGATTTTTGTATAAAAATCGAGATTTCCAGTACAACGTTAAACTCCGCAACACCTCAAACCGGAGCGGTGTCATGTCCGACTTAATGTTTGGGTTAATAATGACCCCCCCCCCCCCACTACACCGTAGTTAGTCATCCTCCTGATCGCTTTGAAATTACGATTCCTACAATATTCGGGCATTAGTCGGAATTTAATTGTTATATTGAGATACATGTCTCGTATAACGTAGCGAGCTGCCGCATGTGTCGGTAGTTCTAAATTAAGAGTTATGGTTACCAATATTTTGATTAGTTTAGAATTGAACAGCGCATCGTGCACCTCACATGTGTCGGTCCTGAAACTGACAGTTGGATGTTATTTTGTCTAACTGCAAAATCTACTTAACCCAATGATTGTATAGTTGGTCAAACAGTGTTATTCCTGCCGACATAATTTATTATTGACTGATCTATATAGAATGGATTCAGTGAAAGTATGATTTCCTGGCACGCTTCTTATAGGGTTTCTAGAATTTTGTAAACACTAGTAAACATGGGTTTTCATCCGTCTGGGTGGAAAGAGTAAAAGTTTCCTCCAAGGTTAACTTTGTTGAAAGGCTTGTTTAGAATCGTTTAGATCAGACAGCTACAATATATCTATCTATTGTTATTGTTGTTGTACGGTGTGATAAGTAGGATGTCGCATTGCAGGCTAACAAATACACAGAGGAGGCTTACCAGCTGGGCTGTCTCCAGTGCACGCGGGTCTCGGCCGAGCTCAAGTGCTCGCGCTCCGTGGTGCGTCACACAGAGATACAGGCCACTCTACAGGAACAGAAGTGAGTACCGGTTACCGGCACTTACACTGTTTCTCATATCAGTACAAGTACAATTTACTCCGAAGAACTAGCTTTTCTTAACAAAATTTAAAAATACACAAAGAATGCATAATTAAAAAACTGATTCCTTTTAGGATACCTTTATACGGTAGCTGCTATTGAGATACGGTGGCGACTGTGTAAGCACTCTCGTAATAATGAAAAGGTCTTTAAGATATCGTCATCCTAACTTATAAATTATATTGTATACATTAAATTTTTGCCAAAACGTTACGGACAAACCTGTAAATGCCACCCTATTGAATTTTGTAATAATGTTACTTAGCTAAGCTAATCAGGTAGTTATCCAAACAAAACCTCCATCTAACTATAAAAAAAACAACACTCGTTTAACACGTGTTTTAATAAACATCACCTAAAATGGGATTTTCAACCAATGCTGCTGCATGCTGCTACGTCATTCACGTGTATCATGTTCTGTCAATTTGAGACAGAACTTATTTAATGTCTACATAATTTAAACTTAATCATTTGATAAACATCAAACTCAACACCTAAAACCAGTTCCACGGCTTTTGAGACACAGCCAATAATTGTAGTAACCTGTATACGTGTGTGTTAATGTGTGCTTGTCCGCAGGATAATGTACCTGCGCCAGCAGATCTCGCGGCTGGAGGAGCTCAAGTCGCAGAACTCGTTCATGTCGGAGGACTAGGGGTGTCGGTGGGGCGCCCCGCCCAAGCGCTACCATTCCCTTCGCCTACATTCGGACAACACCTAGCCCACGCGCGGTCCATTCACACACCACGCTAGACGTCACGTCACGTTTTACATTATTTGATTGGATAATTGTATATAGGTTAAGTAGTGCATACGTTCCGGCTGCGACGGACGGACCGCCGCGTTTGTGTTTGGGTTCTGAAACTTCGTATTACGCATGTCGTTATAAATATTATCATTCATCAGCTATAAGGGTACAGTGTTTTGTAACGTGTTTATTGTAAAGATTTAAATTATTAAAATGATACTTTCGTAGATAATGTTCTTTTTTCTATAGTCGTAATGGAGGATTGTCGAGCGACGGGCCTCGAGCCGGCGCACTTCGACGCCGTGGTCACGACCAATCGATGTAAAAACTTTGTAAAAACCAAGTATTTTGTAATAATTTTATCGTAGTGTCCGGACTTCATGTAGTTTGCGTTAGTTGATTTTTGTCAAAGAGAAAATCATATAAGCTTAACTGAATCACAAGAACCGCAGAGCAGTGGTCGTGCGAGCGAGCCCACTAACCGTAGTGAGTAGGTAGGTAAAGAAACGGTCTAGGTCTTTTTATTTTTTTAATATAGGGCTATTTTAATTTGAATGTACTGCTGAACACCAATCCGTGTTATATCAGATTAACAGAAGTACTGTGATATTCACTCACTTTCACAATTAATAATAATTGATAATGTGTACGTCGGTCTGTGTGGAGAGAGAAGCGGGACCCGAGTGCGGGCGCGCAGATCTCAGTGTCCCAGGATCGTTGCCGCCGCTCACAACTTATACAAGGAAATAATACTAAATTAGAAGAAGTAATTATCTGTGGTGACGGCAACCTTCCAGGGACGTCAACTTTCAAGAGTAGGTAAAAGTGTCCTGTGTGAATTGAAATTGATTTAATGAGTACGCTTCTGCTTATTCTTCGTTAAATAGTTTAATTAATATACAGAACAATAGTTACAGAGTAATTGCACATCGCAGAGACCAATCACGTATCGGCGGCGACATTTTAACGTGCGGTGGGTCTGATTAAACAGACGTACGTAAAATGCCACCGTGTGTATACTATGCCTTTTTAGTGTATATATTATCTTAGCTATAATGTATCTATAAATTGCGTCACAGACTTGACCATTTCCATCAGACATATAGGTCTTAGTTACATACTCGTCTGCTTTGTTTAATCGGATTTCTGTGAAAGGAAAACATATAAACGGTTTTTTTAATGATATTGGAAGGCAAACAAGCACACAGATTTCCTAATGGTAAGAAATTTACGCCGCCTAGAGATTTTCTTCATTCAAAATATATTTTCGTATTATTATGAATTTAACATAGTTGTGTTTTTTCATGTATTATTGAAATAAATGATTGTGACACTGCTGTTTCCGGTACGGAGGGTGTAGTCGGTAGACATCAGGCCTGTTCGAAACTACAGCGGCCAATTCAATATATTAAATAAAAGCATTTCACCATTGTAAATTATGTACATAAAATAAGAATTTTAAGTTTCAATTAAAATATTAATTATTAAAATTGATTTAAATAAATTAAAAATTTAAATTTAAATTTAAAATACTATTTCAAGATTTATTTGGTTACTGATCAAAATATTTTAAGTCCTTTTTAACAATATTAAAACCATAAAGCTGTAAGCTACTACTGCAGGTTACATTCCTTACAAAGACTGGCGTTATTTCCAAATATTGCTGGCTCTCTCTAATGTACCGGCCTCGAATTAACTTCACAAGACACTCGGAGAGAGAGAGGCTGGTACACTCGAGTTAGTCAGCAATATTTGGAAATTACATTTTTCGTTAGGAGTGTAACCTCTAGTAGTGGTCTATAGCTTCATGATCGAAACTTTGATTTTATTTGTTTGTTGTTATGTGACAGTTTATCTGTATTTGTCTCAGGTAAGTTTGATTATAAAAGGTTTTATATAAAAATGGTAGTTATTTATGTGACGTGGTTTATGGAAGACTTCAAACATGTTAATATTAAGATTTATAAATGGCAATAAAGTTATAGCAATAAATTATGTATGTCGCCCGCTGTTTCATTAAGAGTCTGTGACACAAAATATTTCTAACTTTAACAATACGAACACGTCGCACGTTCTCTTATGCATTTAATTAAAAAAGGGTGGTGTGTTTAGTGTCATGGACACAACCATGTATGTGAACGTAACGATTTATACATTTTCTGCAAAATATGCCTTACTTACTAGTTATCCTAATGTATTCTTTGATCCTTTGTCTATCCAGTTGTCTTAGAATCGAATTATAAAGTTGAAAGTTTTAGACATAATATAGTCTCGTAAAAAACTGATGTAATGATGTAAAGATCTCACCGAAAGAAGACAAACCGACTAGAAGTAGATAGAATGCGCGTAATTTCATTAGTTTGAAATAATGTTAAGCTACAAACTGACCGTCAACGGGTAACACCAAACGAGTGAGTGTAAGGTATACATATTGAATTTTGATGTAATTATTTGGATGAAACGTTAATATCATTTGAAATATTGTTTGTTGATAGTGCAATGTACATATAGGCTACCATAGTGTTTGTTTTATAGTGTGGCAGGTTGGTTTACATATCAGGAATGGACGAATTTCTTTAAGGTAGTTGTTTAATAATTGGATATGCGTTTATGTGATTTTGTGGATAATTATTGTTATATGTATAAAATAAACAGAAAAAATGATTTATTTTTAAAAGGAATTTTAAAATGGAGGAACATAATTATTTTATGTTTTATTAGATTGCGCTTTTAAATACATAATAGGTACTGCTGAGTACTATTCAAAGTGTTCTTCTTAAGTTGGACTTGACTTTAGTCAATTTGTTCATCTTTTATATTGTTGTTGCCACACTTGACACGATAAGCAATGAATAGTACAAACATTAAAATAAGCAATTGAAAACCAAATCAAATGAACATAAAAATTTGGTATTTGCTTGCTAAGAGCATATTTAAGAGCTTGTATTTAATGTCCTAAATGTTTGAATCTTATTTTGTGTTGGTACCTACTCTACAAGTGTAGTTGTTTCTGGTACTACGTAATGCTATATGTACAATCTGGTACTATTTTTAATAAATATGTAGTCTAGAGTATATATTTATGTTGTCGCGTAAAATTTGTTAAATTATATAGGTTTATATATAATCATATTTAAAATGTAAATCTGTCTCTACGATGTGCGAGCGCTCTTGAGGCTCAAATCCGCTAATTCATAACACGACCATATTAGTATTGCACTCGGAGCCATCAATAATTATCTTGAAATCATTAATTGAGTCGACAATTTCCATACCAAATTGTGACTTCGTGATAGATTGAAAGTTAACTAAAGTGCGGCCGCGCTAGCCTTGGAGTTTTTCGAAATGCCATTGGATATTCATCAGGAAACTTGGCCGTGTTAATAATTGAGCAGAGTAGAGTGGTTGCCGCGCGGCGTCCACGAGATCGGCCCCTCCACACAGGATTCGCTATTGTAATATTTCCTTTTCATGTTTTTCATACAAATCTGACATTTGTTTTCTGATATTGTTCGAAATACAAAGATTTAACCAGTTTAAATAAATCCTTTTGAAATATATTATTGGTATCAATCAATTCCCTAAAACCTCACACTCAATGAAAAACAATATGTAACATTTTTTTTATTATTATCTTTATGCTAATATCGATACAGTTTGCATTTTTATGAAGTGAACGAAGAAAAAGTAGACATGGAAACTGAAGTTCAAAATCTTCATTCAGTCACCAAATAATATAGGGATGTCACAACCCTCTAAAATCACAAAGATAATATGAGAATAGCCGCCTAGTAACTTCTGAACATCCGTTTCACATAAGCCTACGTTTTAGAGAAATAATATTGTTGACAAACAAAACTGCGTAACGTCTCATTGCGACCTCTTACAAACAAACTTACCATCAACAATAAGTATGACATCGTTACCGAAAAATTATCAACAATAGTTAATTTGCTAAATCTAAATTCCTGAATTAAACTGCTGAGGGGTTTTCGCAGGAATATTTTTCTGGATCTAGGAATTTCGTTCACTCTTTTTATGCCAGTTTTTAATGTTAGTAGTAAACGAATGCTTACATTTTGGTCCCCAGTATGCTAGTCCGTAATAATATATTTACACCCTTAATTACAGCGGTTTTGTTTTGAGCAGAGTTATAGCTACTGGTTACTGAACCAAATAAAAATTAGTTGTGGTTGATTTAGCAGAAGTTACAATCTCGGGCGTGTATACATTAAAAATAGTTTACCAAATAAAAGATTTTTATGTGGTGTTTTTTAGATAGCGAAAGATGCGAGGACGGAAATCCAACATGCAGCTCTCCTGATGGTAAGAGACAACTGTATCGCCATCTCATAGCCGGGATCTCGCCACTACGACTGATGGTCAAAGGTAGGTGTTTACATATACTCCTGTACAGAGCACGATATTGGCCAGCAATTGGCACTTTGGTGCACGAACTGGTAAGGCAGTGCTACCAATCCGGGCAAGCGGGTGTGCAGCACTATACTACTTGGTACAAGATTTACGTAAGTACTATGACATCACATGTAATGTGTGTCTAGTCTGTGATCTGTGTGAGCAGCGCCGTGCCGCGAATGATCCAGTAGTCGGTCGGCATGTTGGTGGCCAGCAGCACGGGCAGCACGAAGTTGGTGCTGTGGCCCGTGGTTGACAGTACGCCGGCACGCTCCGCGGTCTTGTACAGCGGCGCCTCGTACCGCAGCTCCGGCTTGGGCAGGGACAGCACCGGCTCGAACCACACCACTGGGAGGGGGGGATTCATTTGACCTGACAGATTAATATTTGTATCTTTATTTAATATAAAGGATTTAGCACATTTTTGAGATTTGAGTTCCCAGTAACTGAAATGATACGAGTGATATCAACGAGACACAATAGGTACAGGATCAAATATTTGTTTCTTTCTCATTATAACATAAAAGAATTTAATTTATTAAGTTAAAATTTGTCAGGAGTCAAAGAAGAAGCACGTAAGAGACAACTTGGCTAGAGAAATTTACAGGTGTGTGCATGTGATTCATGATTGATGTCTTGTTTGGTTATAGTTTGTGTTGTAACCGTATTCTAGAGAGAGCGCGGACGATTCAAGAAAACTCACTAAAATTGGCAAACCAAACGTTGAATTTGCAAATCACAAATGAGCATGGCTGTTCCCGGCACCATCTATTGGCTGGCTGGCTGGCTGGCTGGCTGGTTGGCACTGACGGGCACGGGTTACTTATTTGTGTGACAGGCCTCCGGTAATATTTTAATTTATGGCACATCGACGGTTTAGAGCGTGAGATTGTGAAGTAAAAGCTGTCAAGGTACCAGACAAAGCAGCCGGCGTTGACATGATGAATGACATGTGTAAAATCCTGGTGCAGTTACCAGGCAAGGCGTCAACGAGACAGTTGGCACCGACGTCCCAACGACCGGCGTCAATGAACAGCCCATGAATGTTGATGCCGTCTTCAGGTTTCTTCAACTCGCCGAATACATTTTCACTCTCATCCTGCAAGGATGTTAAAACGCTACCCTCAAAATGTGTAAAAAAGCGCGAAGACACCAGATTAGCGAGGACTACTTTAAAAGCTGCAATGCATGTGTGTAAGTATGGTATGGTAACAATGCACGATAAGGTGTGTGGCGTCATTCTAAATCCAATATGGAGGGTATGTATGGGTAAATCAATTTAAGTAAAAAAAATGTTGGAAAAGCTTATATTTAAACGATCTAGAAAGATTTTTTTTCAATTTTAAATATCAATTTATAACCTCTTATACACCAGTTATATGATCATAGTGTTTTTTATTTTCTTCTTTTTTTGATTTATTTATACCAATGCTAAAAAATACTTTCTCTGGCATGTAGTAGGCCAAGGAATTGATAATATTAAATTAAAACTCAAAAATATCAATTTTCACCTGATTTATTTTCGTATTAAACTTGTAGACGTCTTCCTGTGCGAGGAAGATGGAGGTTGGATGAAAGTCGAACATGAGAGCGTCGATGGGCACACGGTAGCGACGAGCAAAGGCCTGCAGGGCACCTGTTAGTAGCCCTTGTGGGAAGAACAGCCCCGATATCCAGCTGGTCGCGGCACCACCGTCTATTAGCCACCTCTGGAGTATCAACCACGAAAGCAAATAATTTAACATTAACTTAGTTATTCGTTATTTAAGGATTTAGAATTTAGACGGTCAAGCTGGACACAGGATCAGATGCCATGACTAGTGAATGTGTAGATACGTACCGCCCGCGGACTCATTTGGCTGACAAAAATCCAGCACGCCAGATATTTTTCACGTCGATCGCTCAAGGTCACGCCCGGGATTTACATCCGATAGTTTCCAAAGCTCAGTGTAATTTCGTTATCTGACAACCGCGCCCTTACAATTGACTTACAGTCAGCCGCGTCCGATAGTATGCTTCCAGCTTTAGAAATACACGTTGTCTATGGACACCAAAGAGGACTAGACTACTTGATTACCGACTGACGCACCTAAGTTGAATTATTCCAAAGTTGAATTATTATTGGAAACACAGTAGTTGGTCTTGAGAAATGAAGATGGCGTTCTTATCAACAAGATATTAAAATTTATTATGGAATTTCGACCAACGGGCGACCACTAGTTTCAAATAATTCACAAAACGAACCTCTATGAAGTCAACTCTGAGCGTGAGGTCGTATATCCAGCTGGCGAGAGACTTGAGCGAGTTGTAGCCGCGCCGGTGCCACATATCCGGAACCTTGTTGTTCAGGAACGACGTGAACACCTCCTCGTACGCTTCCGACATCACCACCAGACCCTACAGTTTGGGTATTATATTTATATCACGTTGTACCACAGCACACCGCTTCGGTTTGCGGTGATGCAGAGTTGAACTTTGTATTGAAAAATGAACGAAACACAGCCACCGCTTTTCCGTGCAGTGAAATTTTAATATTGAAATCCGCATCGGCGCAACTTCAGTTCAGTAAATATATTAACTGCCACATCTCGGTAGTAAATAGTTCTGAATGTTCAACTTCTACGTCACCAAGTCTACCGGCTACTTTATTCTTCAAACCGGAATACGGTAATTGCAAGTACTAGTGTTATCTCAGACCTGTATAAATACGATAAAATATACATTGGCTGTTCATGGATAGCAATTAGTTTATAATTTCATCAATGGGAAAAAATAAAAGTACCTTGATAGCTTTCTGCAGTTCATTGAGTGACGAGTGTATGAGAGAGAGCAACGTGTTGAACCGGTCGGTCTCGTGTAAAAGGACGGTCGTGAGCGAGTGCAGCTGCCCCATATCATCCGCCAGCATCAGCTCGGGGCACACGAGCGATTTGTCTATTCCACGAGAGACAACGGCGCGCGTCTGCTCGCATACCCTCCACACTATCTGCTCTGGGGATTCCCCGCTCCCTGCACCCCCCGTGCGCGGCTGCACGTCCACTATTGTTTGGATCAGCGAAGTTGTTTCCTTGTTCTGATAAACGGAGTTACAATATAGTTTGATAAGATAAGATAATGGTCGCCACATATTATTTAAGAGATGCAACTGACTGCACAAGCAGCATGTGGATATGATTTAAACATTTCGTAATTATATGTTTGCACGACCTCCTGCTTTAAAGTTCGAATATAAGCGATATCGTAATAGCGTAATCGTACGTCATGAATATAGTTAATGGCGTACGATTACGCTATTACGATATCAATTACAATTGCAGTGGACGTTTTCGGCAGACCTAACATCCAGAGAACCTGATTGCTCTATTAAGAGTCGGGCGCTTATGATAGTATCTGATACTCTTCCTATGATATGCAGTTCTATTAAGTAAGTATCCTTATTTCAGAATCTTTTTACATAATAATGTTTCTTATTCTGCAACTGTCCTTCACATCTATCAGGCACGTTTCTTACCTTGCTAACAAAGACAAGATTTGATAAAGACAAAACTATAAAATCTATTTTGCGAGTTTCTTTAAGGGTAACGCACACTTTTGCCGGAGCGCATCACATCGCAATAATCCACCTAAATCGTTTTTGTACATTTTGTAAGGAGCAACGCACACTACGACGGACTGCATCGCGGCAAATTTGAACTCAAGTGTACTTTGCAGTACGATGCCGCCCTGGCCCGATACGCTGCGGCACGTCCAAATGTGCGCTATCTTCTTAACATTCTGCGAACACAAAACTGCACAATGATCGTCTATACTCACTGTTGATGTCTAAACCAAAAGCTGCTTGAGTTATAGTATCGTTTTGGACTAGGGACCTTCGTGAGCATAACAGTGGGGACTTTTAACTAGCTAACTGCCAGACTGACCTCGAAGGCTATGTTGGCGTTCTCGTGCATCCCAAACACCTCAGGATCCTCGATGGCCGGCAGGTTGTCGATATAATCTCGGACCTCCGCGAGCTTTTCCACGCGGGGACAATAGTACGTCCCTGATGGAGAGTACTTGTAGTCTGGCTCCAGCGTCGGCGGCGAGAAGAAACGCTTGAGAATAGTACTCAAACAACGTTGGTCCCACATATCCGTCACTCGACCGCCGTATGTTATTAAACCTAAACATTGAGAATAATTACAAAAATAAATAAATGTGGTGTCGTGGGACACCAGGTAGGAACGAAGTTCCTTCGGCTAATGTAAAATCGACACAATTCATGAGTATATACTATGCATCGGCGGGGTGGAGTGTATCCGACTGTCGCGCCTGCGCACGTCTCATTTAACGGTTTTATTTCACCCAAAGTTTTTAAATTTTTTTAGTTCGGTTGCGCAGCAAAATCCCTATCTCCAAGCCTGCCCGTAAGGAACTTCGTTCCTAAATGGGTTGCAAATGTTGATTTATTTGGTTTTGGAGACGAAACATATTATAAAAATTAAAGAAGAAACGAAGGGACTTTGACGTTCGTTTGTTGGTTACTAAAAATTGATTGATACCTTCCTACCGTGAGAAGGAAGGTATTTCTAATTCAATAAGAAATAAGGCTGACATATTTTATTTAAAATACTTGGTGTATTTATGTAATCTATCTACATAAATCTAACTTTACCATTTTACCGAATTCAAGAAAGGAGGTTATCAATACGACTGTGTTCTGGTAGTGTTTTAGTCTAGGCAGAGATTAGTAAATGTATATATATTGTCTTTGTTCTAGGTATGTTTTATAATTTTACAATATTGAATGTTAATTTAGTCTTTAAAGATACTATTTAAAAAAGTTACTTTTGAAAAAGGTTCTAAATCTCGTAGTAGTTTGGGCAACAATCTAACCACCACCACCACTTCCTTGTCGGATAGGTATGATAAAATTTTAGGGAACTTTCGTTTCATGACCAGGCTTGCCAACTTCAAAATACGAATTGAGGGAAATAATGATTTCAAATGCGGGATAGAGATTTGAAAAGCGGTTTCCAAAAAAAATATGTTTTATCTTTTTAAAAAAGCATTCTGATTTTTTTTAATTCAACACGTTTTAATTTAATTTATACTTAGTCATGAAAACTTTTAATACAAGCAATTTTTTTTAATTTTTTTCCTGAAAGCGTTTGTTTTCATTTGTAAACGCAATTGAATGTGCGTGCGTAGTTTCAAATCATATTTTTTTGATATTTCACGTTTCGCAAACACCCGCAACGGGACTTTAAAAAAGAACCATCAAAATCAATTCGTTTCTGGCGAAGTGAGTAATATGGTAACAAACGTCCAAAAAAGATGGACTAATTGTGAACTCCTATTGGAAGCAGCTAAAAGCAACAGACCGAGCTTAATCTAAAAAATGTAAAGTAAATTTTTTTTTTTAATTTTTCAGGTTGAATATTAGTTAAATTTTAGTTGTTTATGATAAGTTTTTTTTCACCCAAAAGTTGTGACTTAATGACATTAAATATTGATTGATGTCCCTGCATGTTGCCATAAATCAATCATTAGCAAAACTTTTAAGTATTATTTAGAGCGCACGGCTTTGCCTGGCTTCATCTGATATTGACAAGCAAAAGGTATTTACTGTAAAATGTGCCCTTGATGAAACATTATTGGACACATTACTTGTGATGTACTCGAGAGCGTCCCAGGGGATGTGTCCGTCCTGGCAGAACATCTGCAGGTTCAGCATGGCGCACTCGCGGTCGCTGTTGTTGAACTCGTACGTTATGTTCCAGCCCAGCGGACCGAACTTCTTGCGCTCCTGGATTATACCGTGGAACACACATATGCCGAACAACATCGTACGCCAGTCTTGACCCAACACTGAAATTATAACACTCGTTCGTTAATGCTCTTTCATCGATTTCAATGATTATGTAGGACTGAGGACTCCTAAGTACAAAAAAACTGAATTAAATTGTATTTAACGATTTTACTATAATACGCCAACAAACACATCGATATTAAAAAACGTGTTTGGAATTAGAAGCGTTCCAGTAATGGGCATTTTTATTTATTTACGACTCCAATTTCAACGTAAAACTTCTTTATTGAGGTATGAGAGAAATTTACCACCACATTAGATACTCTATTACACGTTCCACGAAAAAGGACGTAATAAGGAAGATTCACTTCTTATGCTAATAACACACACACACACACACAAACACACAAATTGTTTTTATGAATTTCTTAATTTTACAGCTATATTTACCATTATTCTCAAAGAAATCTTCATCCATTTCAATAAGAGCCCTTTTGATATTTGCTTTAAGTCCTTTAGGTGGTTCATTGGTAACTTTGACGGAGTTTTGCAGCACCGATACCGGAAACTTGGTGGTGGGCATTGAGCTGAGGAAAAGTCGGAAGTCGGCGTGCAGACTTTCAGGGTCCGCACCCATTTGTGCCACCAACAGCTCCAGATTCAACATCCACGACGCCGCCAAGTGACAGTTCTGAAAATTTTCACCGCCACTTTTCATATTTGTATTAAGCTCTAAAAGAGTACTTTGCAGCTTTTAGTCGAAGAGTTAGGTTTCTAATTTGAGGTTTCCTTGTCTTCTCTGAAACTGAAGTGAAACTCACGTCTCACATCATATTATGTGTCGTGAATCATCTTAATTTCGTTATAAATTTTAAATGCCTGGACGTATTTTAATTAAAAAGGACGAGTGGAAATTCCAAATTATGTGCTGTGCAAGAATGCGGTAAAGTAATGAAATGTACAATAGAATTTTCACGGTGAAGTCTAGGTATATATCGTACAAAGTATTAGTTTAACTATGACTTAAGTAGTTGATTATTTAAACAAAATATAAAGCAGTATTTTTTCTTAGTCAGAATACAGATAGACAGTAAACCTACCGTAATTTTGGTTACAAGCCAAATTAAATCTCAACGACCGTTAATTATTGTTTTTTCTACAAACTAAAACACAAAATCCATACTAAAAATACGAAAGTCTGCCTGTCTGTTGCTCTTTCACGGCTAAACCGCTAAATCGATTTTGATAAAATCTTATATGCATGTAGCTATAGATCCGAGTTCAACCATAGGTTATTTTGTTTAATCAACTCCTAAAGAATTATAATAGAGAATGAAAGTTTGAATGAAAATCGTTCTATTTCTACATTCTACGCTGACGAAGTCGCGGGCACACAGCTTGTTCTTCTATATATTACCTATATAAAAACGAATTACCATTTCTCTTGATCATAGCATTGAAATCGCTTGAACGGATGGACATGTTTTGTCCTTTAGATGAGAAAAGCGGGAAAATTGCAGGGAAACAGAAAAAACAGGCTTTCCAGACAACCTGTTAGTAGCTGTTAAAGTCAAGCGATACGAAGTTCACCGGCTCAGCTAATGTAATATAAAAGTTTGTTATCTTATTGTTATCTTTCAATGCGAGTTCGTTCGGTAAAAATATAAAGATCATAATCGAACCTGTAAAAATACCCAGTTTCCTCTAGACTTTGCAGAGTGGATCATCTTTTCGGCAACCGGTCCTTGTCCTTGGCCAAGTGAAATCGAGCGCACACGATCTCTCATCCCCATTTCTGTTGCAAACTTCTGGAACGCTCCAAATGGATCGGAACCTGTACTCAGAACGAATACCAAAGGTATGTTTGGTGCAGTGTCAGCGTATCTGAAATAAAGAAACGTATTATTATTTTCCAATAGATCATTTAATTTGTATCTGAGTTAATACGTAGGAATCGTACCACTTGGTACTCGATACCCTCTGTCTAGTCGCAAGCAAAGTGACGTGAAGATATGAACGTATGTATGCGTATCATAAGACCAATGAAAAAACTTCTTGTAACAAGTGTATCTAAGTGAAACTCATTTTAAACACATTTCAGAACTCGTACGAAAGAAAGAACTCGTACGTGAAATATTTTAAACTGATGGCCCTAATCTCGTAATATACGTACGTACCTACGTACGGATTACACATAGCTCATAAATTAACAATCATGGTAGGTGATAAGTTTAACTTTTCTACAAAGGCATTATTAAGTCATTTTTAGAATTAAGTGTATACCTACTAACTTGAAAGTGTATACTAACTTGAATGTATACAGGACCCAAGACTTTTTACTTTCTATTGTCTATGTCTCTATCAAAAATACATTAATTGTCTATGACGTGAAAGTGAGCTAGGTACATAGAAAAAATCACGAAAAACAAAAATGAGAGCGCATTTGCTTCAACATTATTTTGTACTAGTTATTTGTGATGTTGCAAAATCAAATACATATTCACCAAATCTAGAATATTACAATAGTTTTAGTATAATACATTAACAGAAGTCAATAAGTATCAGTAATCGTATTTCGTAATTTAGAAACTTGTTTGTAAGTGAAGGTTTTGATATTGTGTGCAATGCATGTACAAGCAGCGTAATACACCAGTATATACAACACAAAGTACACACACATTCTAAATATTTATGTGTACTGGAGCTAAAGCTATAAATAAACTGTAATATTGATTTTGTCCAGGGAAAAGTTAGTATAGCTACAAACGTCCCAGAGGATCAACATGGCCAGTTCAAATTTTGGAGATGAACATTTTTTGCTTCGGAATGGACTTTACATTCCTTCCGTCGGTGGTATGTACAACAACAAATAATTATATTTTATTGAAAAACTTTAGTGATTACAATTTTTAAATTTGTGTTGGAAACACAAAGTTGTATTTTATGTACCTATGTATATGTAACTGTTAGTAAGGAAAATGGATGTATTGTGATAGCATTGTACACCATGCAACAGGTGGAAGACTTGTAATGGTAAAGAACAACCATAATGATGAGGATGCTTGTAAAAGTTTTCTACTAAATACTCTATTCTAACAATGAAATTGGCACCAGGTACCAGGAATAAATAAGGGAGTGAATACAATACTAAGTCACTGCTCTGCACAATTTCTTAGTAGGTGAAATTATGGTGTTAAATAAATACAATGGTAACATTTTTGTTCAAAATTTGCTGTGGATTTCAAATATGTATTTGTGTATCTTAGTTTGAATTTTTTTTTTTTCAGTGGGCACATACCGGATAAGGGATTCTGAAACTATGCATCTTACTGTAGATACTGCTTTGAAAGTTGGATACCGTCTCTTTGGTAGGTACAATTCCAGGCATAACCTTGTGTGTGTATTTTTTGACTAGAATTTGACTAAATTATAATGTTTTGATCTAGATACTGCATCAGTATATGGAAATGAACAAATGCTTGGTGAGGCCCTGCGTCAACTGTTGCCCAGACATGGTCTTGATAGAGATGATGTTTTCATAACTACTAAACTATGTGAGTATTTACTTTATTTTGATAGTGATTAAAGAAATATACTAATTTTATACACCATTATTTAATTGATCAACATAATTTGTTAGTATTAGTTGAATATTTTAGTTCGATTTAATAGTTTAGTTGAAAACAGTATGTTTTATTTTTACAGCACCTGCAGATCATGGCACTGGGTTTGTATCAAGGGCTATAGACCAGTCCCTTGAAAATCTGGGCCTTAATTACGTGGATATGTATTTAATTCACTTCCCTGGATCTCCCAAAATGAAAGCTGAAGATATAAGGAACAAAACTTTACGACACGAAACTTGGGAAGAAATTGCTCATATTTATAATCAAGGCAAAGCTCATGCCATTGGAGTCTCAAACTTTACCGTTGCTCATCTAACTGAGCTTGATGCTGTTAGCCTATTTAGGCCTCTTGTGAACCAGGTGAGAAATTTATATTTTACATAGTTCAATATGTAGTAGCCACAAATTATATCATAATATTTTTTAGGTTGAATGGCACCCATACTATTTTCAACCTGAATTGCTCAACTACTGCATTGAAAATGGCATACGTCTTCAAGCATATTCTTCGTTTGGTGGCACATCTATTGGCATAACTGAATTAGTGAATGAGCCTGTCATTATAAAAATTGCCGCTGAACATGAAATAACAGTACATCAAGTTTTGCTACTTTGGGCTTTGCAGAAGCAAGTGGCCGTTATACCAAAAGCAGTCACACCAGCCCATATTGAGAAGAACTTTGAACTTAATGACAGACTTTCAGAAGATGAACTGAATGAAATTGATGGTTTAAACAGAAATTTAAAATATTTTTGGGATCCAAGCACAGTTGCTTAAACATTTTAATAGCAAGAAACAAAGTATTCAATTTATGTACGAAAATTTGGGGAACTGCCACTGCTATAGTGGCAAACGATATATGTTACATTTGTGTATGTTAGATATATAGAAACAGTTATGAACTGTATTGGTGTGTGTACTTACATATATATGTAGTTTGTGTCTGTGACAATGTTCAATCTATATTACTTCTCTGTATGTATGGATGTTTACCAATAGTCTTATAACTATTAGAAGATATAATTTAAATGCACATTTTAGTACCTACTATGATTCATTTATTTTTAACACAGTGAGGTTTAAGCAAGACTGGGTAGTTTTGAGTTACACATTTAAATTTGTTTTTAAATGTATTAATATTTAGGTTTTATGATTTTCTACTGTGATATTAATTTAATTAGTTTTAAATAATTTAACAATAAGAAGCACTTGATATTTTATCGCGAATATATTTTTTCTAGCAACAAAAGGCAAAACGAATATTATAAGGAAAGTAAGAGAGGATGACCTAAAATGAAGTTTTGGAATTAAGTAAAATAGTAGATTAGCGCCAAGCCCTAGGCGCTAAGTATTTTAACTATAAACAAATCCGTCTGTTTTATTGCCTTTTAACTATAAAAAAAATATACTATAAAGAAATATCTTACCAAGAAAAGTAAGTAAGCTTTTGGAGGAGGATATGTCCTAACTATAGATGATTCGACTGTGATGTCTTAGAATTATTGCACTTTCAGGGTATAGAGGTTATGGTAGTGTTTTCTGCAAATGAGTTGTTATTATAACTACTAATTTTGTCATTTTAAAATCCTGGCTTTTCTCTTGTTTTTGTCAGTTTCTTATGATTTGTTTTAAGGTAATGAAATTAAGATAAATAACTAATTAAAAAAAGTAAAAAAAAAGATTAAACTGGATGTATTTTAAATATGGATGTATACATTAAATGTTATAAAATGCATTAAATGACATAATGAAAATTAAATGTCTATCTTCAGCAATGTTGTTTTATTGGTTATCCAAGAAACAATAAAAAAATACACCAACAATTACCCTGCGAGGCAAGCAACCATATCAAATGCTCATTGACACAATCCATACAGATCTACCTAACTTCCCCAACATTAATTGCTCATTTTTTACAAACACACCGCTTTCAGAGCTATAATTCCCGAGTAATTTTAAAATAATTTCTCCCTGTTAGTTTAATCAAGATTTTGCTTTCTGCTAAGCGAATATTATAAAAAAATATGTATACTTATTCTATTTTTATAGTTATGCTACCTATTTACGAGCTTGCGACAGGCACTTGTATTTTGAATTTTTATTGTCATGCAATTTCAAAACATATTTTGCTATTGGCGAATGTTTCCTCATCTCTAAACCTGCTGCTTTAAATACAGTTATGCGAAAGTGGGCAATCTAAAAGAATATTAGTCTCTGGTGGTCATGATTCTTGAACTTTTGTTACCAACTTATTACTATCCAGATAGTTCATAAGAAGGGAGCAAAGAATATACAAGCTAATACAGCCAAAACTGAAGAAATCCAACTCAGTAATGTCTGCTACAAATGTATGTTGAACTTTTTTTATGTGATAAAAGGCATAAATAAAGGGCACACGGCTCAACTGATGGTAAGAGAAAACAATAGTCTATAGAAGTTATAGGGACGTTGTCATTCTTTGGCCGAGTTTTATGAGGCCATTGTACAAGTGTACCGTCTGTCCTGCCCTAATGACTAGAAATACTGCTGAGAGATTGATGTGTCGAATTTGAAAAAGGAAGAGTTGTATGATTGGATGGTGTTATAGGCAAAAGATATTTCTTGTAGATTTTTTAATTTGAAGCCTAAGAAGCATACGGATTTTCTAAAATTTATGAGCAGTAGATTTCTGCGACTTTATTCACCCATATTGGTAACATATTATCAAACTAACGTTACATGACTTTTTTTAACCATTTTAAATCTCTTGAAATTTTACCTTTACATGGCTTATATAGTTTGGTTGTTATTTGTATAAAACGTCGTTTTTTTTATAATAATAATAATAATAAATCATCTTTATTTCACATAAACCTACAAGAGGCACTTGTGACGGGTCTATATAATAATAAATCTACCACCGGATCGGAACGCGGCCGCACACTGAGAAGATCCGGCAAGAAACTCAGCGGGCTTGTCTTTTTTTCTTAGTTTACAATATATTTACAATAATTTATGTAATGATACATTATATATTATAAGAGATTGGCATGAGGAGCAATTATTCCCAAGCAGTCTTATCTACTAAATATTCAGCAATCTTATAATAACCCTTTTGATTTAATTTACATTTAACACATTTCTTAAATTTATTAATTGGAAGTTCTTTCATATAATTGGGAAGTTTATTGTAGAACTGTATACATAGGCCCATGAAAGAATGGCTTACTCTGTGGAGACGAGACACATGCACAGCAAGATTATTTTTATTCCTTGTATTGACACAGTGTATATCACAATTTCTTTTAAATGAACTTGAATTTCTGTTTAAACAAATGCTGAATCAAAAAAAGACAAAATTACATAGTAACTTAATATACATTTAAAAATATTTGCACATCACAATGTGTATATAAAGGTATAAATAAGTATTTTTGTAAACATTTCTAAATCACATATTCATAAATTTCAATTTATTAACATCAATGCCATTATAGTAGGCTATTGTATTGTTCTGACTGCAAATTTGAGTTAGCCAGTCAACTCAGAGAATTATACCTATTTTAAGCTATGGTTTACGAGGGCCATTCAATAAATTTTTAGCCTAAGAAAAAAATAAAGAAAATTTTGAGAAAGTAAAGATTTATTTTTCAACATAGTCTCCTTTCAATTCAATACACTTGGACCAGCGATGCTCCAACTTTTTTAACCCGTCATAAAAATACGATTTCCCGAGGTCTTCAAAATAGGCCTCTGTGGCGGCGATGACCTCATCATTCGACCCAAATCTTTTGCCGGCGAGTGACTTTTTCAGATTTGGGAATAAGAAAAAGTCGCATGGAGCCAAGTCTGGAGAATACGGTGGATGGGGCAACAATTTGTAGCGCAATTCGATCAATTTGGCCATGACAACGGCGGAGGTGTGTGCCGGCGCGTTGTGGTGGAACAGCACTTTTTTTGCCAAATGGGGCCTTTTTTTTTTCAATTCGGCGTCGAATCTGCCCAATAAGTCAGCATAGTAGATCCTCGTGATTGTTTTATCCTTCTGGAGGTAATCGGTGTAAATCACACCTTGTGAGTCCCAAAAAACACTGGCCATCACCTTTCCTGCCGATTGAACAGTCTTCGCCTTCTTTGGAGCACGTTCGCCG
>NJDC01001868.1:636854-660691 GCA_002245475.1 Calephelis virginiensis | reverse complement strand
GGCCGCGTTCCGATCCGGTGGTAGTTTTTAGAATTATATAGACGCGTTACAAGAATCTGTATATGGATCTACGTAATAAAAGCTATTTTGAATTTGAATTTGAATTTACTTATAACTAATACTTGCCATATTTCAATTGTTGTAAAAAATTAAAATTAAAAATTGTAAATAGATATTGGGCACAGTAAACTTATTTTGAAACTAGCCGACATGGCAAACTTCTTTCTCTTGGCACTCAATACTCTGCATCCTGTCCTGAAAATATGAATGTATATGTAAGATAACTTATACCTTTAAATATTTCTTTACATTCTGCATTTTATGTTACTCATTTAATTTATGCTAAGTGTCGTTATGTCTGTAATTTTTAAACTTAACAACTTTTAAAAAACTAGGGGATAATCTGTAGATAAATCACGTAATACAAATCAAAAAACGAATAATTTAAATCTGACTACTTGTTTTAAATGAATGATAGCCCAATTTACATTTTGACATTTACCCCAGTCCCACAGGAATCCATTTAGTGAGCGGGATAAACATAAAGTACCTTAAACACATTACGCACCTAAAAGCCAAATTTCGTAACGATTGGTTGAGTAGATTCGGCACGAAAAAAATAAGTCTAAAAGTGTGTTCTGCTTCTTTTGAATCCATTTTCGAACCATTTTTTCCTTAATACTTTCGAGCTACAGAATGAACTCTTCTGTGGTTAAGATATATTTTAAGTATTTTTACTTTAAATATTATTAAAAAATAATAGGTAGTTTTTTTACGATATTGGAATGCAAACAAGCAGACGGATTTCCTGATGGTGGGTTGCCAACCTTAAGAACCTTACGAAGGTGCTTGGATAACTAGCTGAACTAAAAATAGAAAATAATGAGTTCAAAAAAAAAACGACTGATAAAGTATTGTATACTAAGTTTACTGTTCCTCATTATATCTAAAACAATTGAAAGTTAGCACCATAATCACATTGACGAACGTACTTCTTTACTTTATTATTTAGTCGCGATTTTCTTTAAATTTGTAGGAGATCCTAAGAAACTTGATAAATTCAAATGATATCAGGGGCAGTTTTTATTAAAATTAAATACTTTCGTGACTAGCGTGTTCATTTGGTTACCAATTGATATTATGTATATGAAAACATCTTCGCATATAATGCATTATTTTAAAGTGCTACTAATAACCACAAAATAAAAGTGAGTTAGGCTTAAAGGACAGCTAAATGCCACCGCTGACGTTATTATAGAAGTTTCAAGCCAGATTCTCCGTGTTGGTCCGGGCTCCTTCGCAGAATAAACCATCTGCGTTCCTGCCAGGCAGCTTGTAAAAGGCAAGCATAGACTTATCGTCACTAGCATCATGACATAGAGGTAGAGTAGAGAGACATAGTGGTAGAGTTTCGCAGCGACTCACTCGGATTGTTACCACCGCCTTACCTATTCCGGCCGCCATAACGTCATGACGTGTTCCAGTTTGAAAGGTAAGGTAGCCAGTAAACTTACCTTTGCTCGAGGCTTAACATCTCGGCCTCAGGTTGGCAACTCACTGTTACCACCTTTGGTGTCCCTAAGTGGCGTAAATTTCTTACCATCAGGAAATCCGCCTGCTTGTTTGCCTTCCAATATGATAAAAAACAGATGCAAAATATTCCGATCTCATGAATCTGATTTTTTTAAATAGGTACTATTTTGTCTTCTGTGTGTGAATTTTCAGTTTAATTTGACCTGTTAAGGCGGATTAAAAAACATGTTCTAAGAATCCATTACATAGATGATGACGCTATATCAATGAAGTTAATAAAAGCTCTATCAAAAACGTCGTTGCAGACTGGCTTATGGGATTGCTGGGGGCCAAATGGAAAAACTTTTTTACCAACATTCTCCAAAATACGATTAACATACCTAACTAACATCATCTAACATGTAATTCAATGTTGAATTGACCAAGTAAATATTTTAGAAATTTGGTCAGTAAATGCTCAGTAATTTTGAGGGTTATAGTCAGTAAAATCAGTATTTTTGGCCTTCGAATCAGTTTCCACCCCTGCGATATTTTTAAAACTATTCGTCTTTCGGACACGTCACATTATTTTTATAAAGGTAGAATTTAGGTAGAAAAATATCAAGTAATAATATAATATTTCCACAAGCAGCCTACTAGAATGGTCCCTCCATCTTGACGTCAAGATGGAGGGACCAAAATTTTTTGATTAAAAAACATGTTTATGGTAAGGTACTAATTTTTTGAGCTAAGGTAGCAAATAGTAGAATTTAGGTAGAATTTTTTGATGCATATCTTAATAAAATTTAAGACTTGGTCCCTCCATCTTGACGCTCGCGTTTTATGCTGCATCTATCATGGAGAATGCTCTGAGGAGTTGTCTGGTTTAATTCCAGCCGCTGATTTCCACCTTCGGACATCGTGACAGAGTTTAAAGAAAGAAAAACTATCATGCCCATCATCTTGATGCGTGGCGATCTACAACTGTGCGATTCCGAAGACATTTCTTATCTCGCATAACACCTTCGTGGAATCAGTTACCGAGGGCGGTATTCTCAAACGAATATGACTTAGGGACCTTCAAGAAAAGAGCGTACTCATTCATTAAAGGTCGGCAATGCATCTGTGATACTCCTGGTGTTGCGGATGTCCGTGGACGGCGGTCATCCATTTAACAGGTGACCTGCTTGCTCGTTTGCCTCCTCTTGTATATAAAAAAAAGTATATATAAAACCTAGGAGGTAAAGAAGACTCAGAAACTAGAGTTTTAATTTAAATCTGCTTGGTTTAAAGTAGTTCCTAGTACTAACTGTAGATAAAAATCAAGTCTTTACCGTTAATACCAGAGAACTAGAAGTACGAAATTTTAAGTTGAAGGTGCCTGACCGCCGTTTGCCAAGTCGGTGTCAGCCTACACGTGGTAGATGGGGCATTATTTTTCAACACTGGGTTACCTAAGAGGAGGTCTATTTTAACATATGTTGAGCATCTTAGGTCTGCTGTATTACGGGATGTGGATACTCACAGGGTGTTAAGTTGTACGGTGGGGCTCTCGATGAACACCCATCCGAGGCTGATGCTAACGTACTGAGCTATGGCGAACACCAACTTCTCTTCTTTCAAACACTTTATTAGCACCAATTTTTCAAAAGGTTCAAGTGTGTTGTCCCAGTCTCTTGCGCACGGAGTATTGTCGTTTTGGTCTACGTGAATTTCCTGGTGTGATAAGAGTTTTTTTATAGGAAGATCATCACGCTGACGAAGTTCCTGGTGTTAAGTGGTGGATGGCTTATTTACTTAATACTTTACACTCCACACTGGAATGACACTGACAATGTGGGCCACCTACCTGAATTCAAGCAGATCGAAAGAAGCAAGCATATCTAACTTTACTTGTCATAAACTTGACTGAGTGAGAAGCTAAAAAAATCAATAATCCGCGACTAAACCTAATCGTAATGTAGCTGAGAACTATCTTGATCACGCCAGCTTGAAAACAAAATCATCGAAATCGATCTATACGTTTAGGAGGTATGTCGCAGTGTCGCACACACTGACGTCTGACACGTTAAACTTATAACACCCATCTTTTCCATCGCAGGAAACTTTCTGGAGGAGCTTATATTTTAACCTGTTTATGTTTTCCTTGTAGGTATGTTTTGATGTAGTAAGATGAGGGTTTTCATTTTGTACTAGCCGACGCAGCAAACTTTGTATCACTTGACATTAACAGCTGCTAACAGTGGGTATAGATTAAAGATTTTTTTCCATTTTCACTGTAATTTTCCTGGTTTTCTTTTCACACGAACATTCTCCTGATATATACTAACAAAACATAGAAAGAATTAGCAAAACTGCTACATCCGTTCAGGGGTGATACGATGACCACGCAAAATTAAACTATGAAAATAAATCAACGGCATGGCGTACTGTCTCTGCCATTCAGCTTACTCTGCCTGTGTCAAAAGTAAACCAGTGTGATATATAGTTATTTTCTTCATTAAACCGTATCAAAAAGGAGGAGGTAAAAGAACGTATTTAAGAACGATACATTAGATTTTCCAAAAACAATACTGGTATGTTATAATAAGAAATTACTCACCAAAGCGAATGTACCAATCTGGACGGTAATCTTCCGTACACAATCCGCCACCAGACCCGAGAAGCTCGGGTCGGTTTCCGCTAGGTGGTTCGCCGCTAGCCACATTTGTTCTGTGAGCTGTTCCACCGGTGGTTTTTTTGGAGGTACCTGGTTTTTTTTATGTTACATATCTCAAGAACTGTAAAACTGCCAAAACCCATCTCCAAATAATTTATAACTACGACGCGGTTTGATAATACTTTTTTCGAAAGCTAGCAAACATCAATTTTCTCAACATCCTATTACTTACTAATTTATTTTTTATTATTAAATCGTTTTTAAAATTTATATATGTATAAATAAAAAATAAAAAAATATAAAAACTAAAAATAAAAAAAATTAAAATAAACTCATAAACAAATTGTCGTATGTCGAAAGATTTTTTTATGATATTGTAAGGCAAAGAAGCAGACGGATTTCTTGATGGTATGAAATTCACGGCGCCTAGAGACATCAAAGGTGGTAATGGTGCGTTGCCCACCTTAGGTAGGGATGTCAGGCCACGAGCAAAAGTAAGTTTACCGGTTACCTTATCCTCCGATCCGGAACAGGTCAACGGCAAGCGCTGACATTATGGCGGCAGGAATAGGTAAGGCGGTGGTACCAATCCGGGCGAGTCGCTTCGAGACTACCACCTAGTCAGATGTCACGGCGTTAGTGACGGTAAGGCTATGCTCGCCTTTTACGAGCTGCCTGGCAGGAAGTCAGATGGTCTATTCTGCAAAGGAGCCCGGACTAACACTTTTAATTATATTCATTGTTATATTGCAAAAAAACATAACTATGTCAGTTTCGTATATCCTAAGATTAATAATTAAGGTTGATACGAATTTTAAGAAGCTGTTAAATGCTGTTAAATTTTAACAGCTTTCACTGTAGCTTAAAATAAAACAAAAATGTTTACCGTTTAAGTGTGTAGAGTCCTACACTAGGTCGTCCTACATTACTTTTAACTTATATCACTTAATTATGACTTATGTGGTTTAAGATCTAAACCTAAGTCAATCTTCATCGACCTGTTAAAAGGATAAAACATATTCTGTAACAAATTGAGTATATTAGAAAATATAATAAAAACGTGTTGCCTAAAAAATCCAGGACGATAGATTTTTTTATTAAAAAAATATTTTAGATTAAATGTTGCAATGTTAAGATAGTAAGAAAATGTTAACCTAATTTATAGTTTATTACGTATAAAATGTGCAGATGTTTGGCTGCCTGATATTTATCTGGATAGCCTGGCATAAACAGGTATGTCGATGCTCGTTACTTTCACGGCATTGGATAATAGAAAAAAATCTCAATTTAAGCTATTTTATTGCGAACACGTTGATATATGGTTTGCTGCAAAACAAACAGGCTAGCGTAAAATAGTTTTTAAAAAATACTGCGTACAGGATTTTTAGGCCTATTTTTGACATGATTTCGAATACACTAAATTTATTATAAAATATGTTTAATTCTAATATCAGATCGGTATAGGTCGATGTATGTTCGGATCTTCTACTAATGGATAAGATGTTGGACCTTCGAGACACAGTACATTGTTGCAAGGTTTTATTGGAAATTGGATTACCATCCGACAACATCACAATTCACCCCGAATATATAGGTTATACGATAAGAAACAACGTGGACATAAGTTTAAAATGAATCAAATTTGCGGTTAGGTAACAATCTTTAGGAAATAATCTTTTGGCATATAAATGACACTGTACTACGCATGTACATTTCATCACCTTTACAGAGACCATTATATGGCGGAAGAATCAATCTGGTTATAGGCCTACCTACCGCACTATAACTAGAAAGTTATAGTTCAAGTCTTATTATTATTGTTGTTTCTAATTTTTTAAAAAATGTTCAGAACATCTATAAAAGGTATCTCCACAAATATAACATGATCCAAATAACTTTTGGTATTCTATTATTGTACGTCATTTGACTTACGTTAGGTACATTTATGGTTAGCACTCTCTTCATAAACCAAAAATAATTTTAATGGCGGTATTTTTATATGGTCTAGTGGTCACCCATTGGTCGAAATTCGACCATAAAAAAATTTTAATATCTTGTTGATAAGAACGCCATCTTCATTTCTTAAGACCAACTACTTTGTTTTCAAACTTTTTATTGCGCCATCTGTGACCTTTTATCGTTATCATCAATATAATATTTGTTTGTGTGTGTCAAATGCATGGTAAAGTGTGTAATGTTTTATTTATTGATTTAATCTTTAGCTTTAAATGAGCAATTCTTGTAAATATATTTATATGGAATCTCGGAATCGGCTCCAATGATTTTCATGAAATTTAGAATGTAGGGGGTTTCGGGGGCGATAAATCGATCTAGCTAGGAACCATTTTCAAAAAATGACATTTTATTCATGTTTAAACTGATATGTATGACTCTTCCTGACATCTATTGGCTAATAATAATACCATTTTTTTTGTGAGCAATAAAGTTGTTCCAGCAGAAAGCGTTGTTAACTGATACGAAGTGAATGAGTGTTTGCTAAAAAAATACCGAGCTAAGCTCGGTCATCCAGGTACTGTTATTATTAAAAAATATTAGCGTTCTGCACTTCTCCTACACATAAACTATAAGTGTGACAAATTTTATGCTCCTGCGTCCACTCAATTTTCGTAAAAAGTAAATGATTTCGTAAAAATCACGTATTAATACATAGATATTTTTTTTATTTCATGTACTGAATATTTTTAAAAACATGTGATTTTTTTCATATTTTGGAAGGACCCTATATTATAAGCTGTATGTGCAGTTGTCATTCAGCAAAGAAAGTACTTACGACTGTTGTACCGGCAGGTCCTCTAAGTACGAAGTTCCAGTGTTCGCGGGATACCATCGCGGCGTGAAGGTATATCGCCATGTTAAGCAGGAAGCTGAACACCAACTTGTGCTTCTCGAACAGTCCACGCGACACGTTCCGGTACACGGACAGGGTTATCTCCCGGTGGAGGATCTCCAGCCTCATCTCTAGGACTTCGCTTTTCTCACTTTTCTCTATTACTAGGTTAAATACCTTTAAAATAATGAGTAGGGTATTAAATAACATCTAGTAGAGTCAAAATACATACATACATACATATATACATACATACATACATATCCTCACGCCAAGTCACTTACGGTGTAAGCAGAGAGTATCGAGTGCCAGACCTCACGATCCTGACAAACCAGTCTTGCTTCCTTCACATTCATAACCCTTTTCATACAAACACGCCGGTTTCGGAGACTCTTGACACCACCCTCGGATAATGACTCTCATACATGCTTCCTACACTCGGGTCTTGCAAGTTTTCACTCTTAATCCTTTCAAGCCCTCCAAATGGAATACGTACTCGCCAGTGCCTCCACTTCTTAAACATACCCCTAAACTGGCTAATAACCGTGTCCGTGTTAAGAGTTGGGCCTCTGAAAGCTCTCGTGTCCATTAAACACTTCCGGAGGCGACTATCATTCGATCATTCCTTTTCCATGTATACGTATGTATGTCCTTATGCTGAAACATTGTGTTCGACACAAGAAGATTTCTTTCCACACATAAATCTACAATATGCTTACCAGCATCATTCACTCTCTTATCACCATAGGATCCAAAAGAAGGCCTGAGGCTAAGCGAGACGATAAAATGATACCTACCCCAGCGCTGGCGTGATCAAAAGTATCACAACCATTTCGCTTAGTCTCAGTTACACACAGTAAATCCAGGCATCTCTCATCCATTACATCTATCAATTCTTTCATCTTCGCTTCCATTCCCCCTCTCACATTCCACGTGCCTATTTGACACTCTCTACTCCTCGATTCGCTTGTACGGGCCTGGCGTGATGGGTGGCGGCCCCCACCGCCGCATCTGCCTCTTTTCGTACCGACGAGGGCGGATCGGTACGCGTCGCCTCCAGGGAACGCCCTAACCCGCTCTGCGGTACTTTTTCGGGCCAGAATTGCAGTCCACTTGACTAGTAGGGATCGTAACGTGCACGCTTCTGGCCAGTGACCCCCTAAATAGAGTCAAAATAATAAAATATAACTCTATAATGTAAACAAGAACTACGTATTTGATTTTTGAATGTTGCATTGAAATATTAATCTTCATTTTTTCCGATAATTTTTTGTAACCTGATAATATTGAGATTTGATTTTGTACAGTTTTGAGCTTATCAAAACACATCCCAACTAAATACAAATGTTATAAAAGTAAGTAAGCCTGTATCTACAAAGATGTAGGCAAAGGTACAACCAGGGCACCGACAATAGCCGAAGGTACCTGCTCCATAGTATCACAACGTGTCTGATAGAAAACCTATTACCAACCGAGCACTTATTCAAGCGGGGGCAAAGTTGGTTTTTGAGTTGCCTGAACCAGGAATTGGACCCGAGACCTCAAACACTAACTTCGGACCACTAGACCAAACAGGCGACCATAAAAAAGTTAGGGTATTAAAGGCACCTGGTTGAAGTATTTCAAGGAGAACTGATACATAGGGTCGATGTCTGCCAGCTGCGCCACCGCAAAGTAGAGCACAGCGCCCCTGGTGGCGACCGTACGGTACTTCTCTCTTGCCGCCGATATACTGATCTCGGTCGCTTCTGTCTCTTCTAGTCGAGCATTTATTATTTCTGACGTTTCCTATTGTGAGATATATCCATTTCTTACTTAAAGCTTAGTCCTTACGCCTATACTTGGTTCGGCGAAAGTTGATGCAAAATGATAACGGTTCGGAGGAGCAATTGTCGTTTAGCTGTATGACGTATAGCGCACGTTAGTTTAGTGGTACGAGGCGCGTTGCGATCGGCTGCAACGTTACCATTATTTCTTCCAACTTCCAACTCTTTTGTCAAATCTCGGCGAACAGGTCAATTGAATGTAATCGAGGGCTTTCATACATAATGTTATTGTAACGTAAACCAATGCACTGCTTTACAATGCTTATTTCCATTTCCAAATTGCGATTTTGTAGGTAATCAATAATAGAGTTACCCACGTTACAGAACTTGAAAAAGACAATTGTTTATATTTAGTCCCTGAAAATGCAAGCTTAAGGAAATTTTCCTTCTGAAGACTTATTGTTATAACAATTTTTTTTAAATAAATATATTTTTCTAATAATTTCTAATAATTCCTGGACAAGTTACACAAATTGAATCTAACCCCAAAGTAAGCAAATTATATGCTTGTGTTATGGGTGTTAGTCAACGATACTATTACATAGAAATACTTAAATAGATACCAGAATAAATTTAATAAACACCCAGACCCGGAAATACGGACATCTAAATGTTCATCACACAAATGCCTGCCCCCGTCGGGAATCGAACCCGAGCCACGCGATTCGTCGATGCAGTTAGGCGAATACGCTAGCCACTCGACCAACGAGGCGGCCAACAATACAACACAATAATTAGTCCATTACAACTAAAATGTTATTGACGATTTCTTCAAACTTGAAGACATTGTGTTACCATGAAACATTGCTGGGCAGCATTGATTGTACCCGCTCTTAACAGCCTAAAACCATTGACTTACCTTGCTCTCGTTTAGAGTCTCGATAAGTTCTTCATCATCGAGGATATTCCCGGAGGATGCGTACAGCAATCTCAGTATCTTGTCTTCGATCTCGATCAGCGTCGCTTTGTCCGCGTTTATCCGTACTATCAGCTCTGTCCGCTGCAATTCCAGGTCTGGTCGCTCCAAACGGACCACGTCGCTGTTGAGAAGACTCAAATTACTTTCAACTTATACTTCAATGTAATTATTTTCTCTAGCATCGATTACCCAATAATCTGCTAACCATTAGAGCCTTAAATGTTTTTGCAGCCTCCGTCATTAGAATTAGAATTAGAAAATCATTCTTTAATACAAAAGGCACTTGTAACAACATATGTACTAAAATCTACCATCGGATCAGAACGCAGCGACGGTTTGGCAGCCTCAGGTTGAAAATATGTTAAGCGACTTATCATCAAATCGAGACAGTGACGCCCACTATGGACTTGGAGAAGTGAAGATTTATAAAAAAAATATAAAATTCATTAGATTATTAATTCAGATATCATTCCGGAGAAAATGGTAATGGAACTCGATGAACCAATTAAGTGATTAACTTCTTAGCATCATGCTAAAGACGCAAAGATATCGATGGCGCATACCAAAGCAAATTAAATATACGTTTATTATATAATTGGCAGTAGATACTCACGCCAGCAACTGGTCCTCCAGTCCAGAGAGTGTAACGGTGAAGTTAACCAGCGTGACCTGTATGCAGATCTCGGGCAGGTAATGTGGATTGGCCAACTTGGTAGTCAGGTATAGCCGGAAGTTTGTGTCGTACTCTATGTCACTGTCTCCCAGGTGGATCAAGAGTCTCCCAGCCTGCCAAATGTGTTATTGAAATATAGATAAAATACGATTACTTCTTTCGAGTATCTATAAATAAAAATGGTAAAATAAAATCACCTCAGTCTTGGTCTTGGTGACATCAAGCCATGAGATTTTCTTTTCATTCGAAGATATCTCAATATAGAAATAAGGCTTTAGATATACCTCTGTCGTATAAGTACCAAGTAAAACCTGATCAGAATAGATGTTGTGATTACCCGTAGTAATTTTTTTTATGTTAGGATTGGAACACGTACCTGCATGAATGTTTGCTTAAGCAGCACCGGAGCTAGGGTTGCGTCCAGTGCTTCGCCCAGATCCTCGACGAGCATGGGCCACCCCAGTCGGATGCTGTTCTCCAAGATCCGTAAGTATCCCGGCTCGTTCAACTTCGTTATCTGCAGCCCGTTCTCTTTCTCCATGTTCTTAATCCATCTATTAGCCTATGTGATTGTGATATAATATGATATTAAGTAGGTGTACAATTTTGATCCACTCTTTGATCAAGGGATTAAAGTTAATACTTAACTATGGCTGTCATGACGGTTTTGGGTTCCATTCCATACAAGACGTATAATATGTAACTAGTTGACCGGCAGACGTTGTTCTGCTAATTTTTTTTGCTGTGATTCATTATTTGGGGTTATGAAAAATAGATGTTGGTCGATTCTTAGATCTACTCAATATGCTCACAAAATTTCATGAGAATCGGTCAAATCGTTTCAAAGGAGTAAGGTAACTAACATTGTGACACGAGATTTTTTCTACATAAGCTAAACTGTTTGAATTTCTGGGTAAGCTACCAATGGTAATACTGACGGATTACGGTTGGTTGATTATAGGAAGCGGGCTTTAGTCCCGCAGTATCGTAAGAATTTCCACAACGAAATGACGTGTCCGCAATGGATCTTGAATTAGGTTTATTTTTTAAAATAGTAATCCGTTCCCCAATTTGACAAATAAAATTTGAAGCATACCACTCTACTCTGTTTACGCTTCGATGTTCAAAAGTTAAATGAACGCAGGGCGGAGTGTATGAGGCGCGCAAGTTCTGAACGGCGGCACGATAAGGTTTGTTGTACGGTAGTTTGATTCCGTGCTTCCGTTTCCGCATGCGGACTGCGCACATCAAAGCGGTTAGTGTTACTATACATTTGAATATGCCTGTCATGGTACCTGTTCCTGAGGATCGATAGTGAGTGGCCAGCGACCGGCCCTCGTGACCAGGATCCCGTTTTCCGTGGACACGGAGTCCCGGGGCAGCCCCTGTGCGTTCCATGTGCGCACAGTGTACGAGTCCGCCATGATTGTAGTTAATCTGTTATAAGCACCTTGTTTTGTATACTGGTTATTTTAAAAACCATAAATTTTAAACCGAGACAAATGCAATCAGTGCTCTCACGGCGACTGGACTGGAGCTGCCTGCTAATAATAACGATCATATAAGCGTTAATGATATTGTAGTGTACAGGAATTTGTGCCAGAGCCCAGGCCCAGAAATATTGCACAAACAGGACAGAGACCTAAACTAAGATTGGTAATTGTTTTTTTATTACTATAACCAATTCTTTTTTAGGATTCCGTAAATTTGCCAATTGAAAAAATGGAACCCTTATAGATATCTCATGTCGGTGTGTCTGCCTGTCCGTCCGTATATCACAGACACTTTTTTCCGAAACTATAAGAACTACACTTTTGAAACTTGATAAGAAGACATTATGTGAATTGAATTAAGATTTTCAAACTATATAAAAATACAATAAATTTTAAGCGTTTCCCTTCCTGTCAACTGGAACTCTTAAATATTTTATTCATCAAACCCATACGTATGGGGTGGCTATGGATAGGTTTTCAAAAATGATATTGAGGTTTTAATTATTATTAATTTTAAATGTGATGTATATTACCATGTAAACTTCCACCGAAAATTAGTTTGAACGAGATCTATTATAGTACCTAAGTAGTTTTTCTTCATAGTCATACGTCGTAAATTGTATACCGCAATTTACCTTTTATTCAATGAACGCAAATTTAAAAAAAAAACCATTTAATTTCACAAACATAACCTATAAACCATTATTTTGTAACAGTGAATCTGTAATAGGTGTTTTAATTATTAAATAATAATTAAAATTCGGGCAGGGCGTGACTTTATCGGTAGTTGGTGCGGAGTGTGCTTATTACACGTGAACTCTTTATGGACGAGTCGCACTTGGTTCCTATTTTTGAATAGTAGTAAAGCAAAAAAGAGTACGGATTTCATGATAATAAAAATACAAAATCTACTATAGATGCTGTTTACAATAAATTGACAAATCAAAGCTGGGAATGGGATGCTAATCTTCTTAGGTATCTATTAGCAAGCTTGGCCTTCAATTAGTGGCATCACAATAGCGATGATCAAATGTAGATTTAGGTAAAAATATAAAGGAAGGCGAGCTCTGGTATCCCTCGGCATAGTGTAAGAAACCATAGTAATGAATTATTTAAATCCAAATAAAATTATTTTGTAAAAATTTGCTTTCGACCTTAGTGGAGTGCAATCGAATTCTCCTGATGATGCTTCGGTTGTGAAGCGAAAAGTGTGTGTGTGTGTGTGTGTGTGTGTGTGTGTGTGTGGGTGTGTGTGCGTGTGTCTGTGGAGCTGGGTCTTTGGCTTCCGATAAGTCCAATTCGTTCTTAACTAACTGTCTTGCCTTTTTGTCGCGCCATAATACATTTTTCTAATATTAATTTATTTGGATTTGAGTATGGTTTTTCACAAAGTAACGCCTATTTCTATCAATTATGATGAGGATAATGTTTGTGAATAATTCAACATTTACTCGAAGGTATCAGAAGAGGGTATCTCCAGTTTCTGACACAGCGCCACCCATTTCTCCTCCAGCTCCCGTCTGTAGTGCGACGGGAAAGCACCGAAGTACGCAATGCAACCCGACGCTATTATTATGTCACCAGTCGTACAATGCAGTTTGTGTGTTGCAGCCTAAATGAAAATATATATTTAGATCTTTAAACTTTGACTAGAGATCTAAACTTATAAAATATTTTTTTTTATTTATCATTCAATATCATAAAAAAGGACTGTATCAATTAGATCGTAAGGTGATGTAAATAATGAAGCTCAGTAAAACTGTAAAAACTGCCCCTAACTATCTTATTAGATACCGATGTAGTGATTTAATAATTAGTTTTTCGAATGATAGGTCATGATTCCGAGGTGGTCCCATTGTAAATTTTATTATTACTTGCAGTTTTTGAGGTATACTTAATGATAAATTAACAATAAAAATATGAGATTGTCAACAAAGGATCAGGAGGTATATGTTTAAGTGCTGAAATGATGATGATGAAACATGCTGTGTATTACCTTGACGCTGTCTTCCCACCGGGTCTGCTCGTCTGCGAGAGCCTGTGTCAATTTCCCGGCACGAGAGAGCCGCGCGGCGGCCAAATCCACGTCTGCTTGCAATTTCACACGCTCTTCTTCTACCACCTAATAGGAACCAATAGATACTTATATCAAGTGCTAGTAGGTGCATTAGTTTTTTATTAAGTATCTATAAGTACAGTAGTCGCGCTAAAATCAAAATATGGCTAGATCGATTTCATAGCTTTTTACTGTGGTGTTTGACAGAATTGGTGACTGAAATGATCGGATTAAATTTGTTTTAAGATAAGTGCATTGTCTTAAGGAACAAAGAGTACTTATTTATTTTTTAAAGGTTAGTGACACATATCGAGTGAGACTCTATATACATATATATATCTAGTGCTAATCCTATGTTAACTCATGGTCTTACTTTCAGTTCGTCCACCATCTTGGCGAGCATCGCTTCTATTTTCTCTACTTCTTTTTGTTTAGCCCGTAACACAGCCATTACGCTTTTCAAAACGGCCGCTGCTTCTTTGTGCCTGTTAAGTATTAATTTAAAAAGTGTTTAAATATCCTAAGTAAACTTGTTCTGATAAAGCCTAATTTGGGTGTGTGTGCCTTCCAGGGATGACGTTCGCATTAAAATGTGATCTATTGCTATTAACCTCCCAGCGGCTCAATGTAACTCAAATGTTAGGTGCAATGGATTGGCGTCTCTCTAGAAAATCAGCATTTGAAATACATGTAAGATCTTGTAACCCGTTTGAATTTGTAAACTAAGGTGGCAATGAATACAAAGTAGAAAATAATGGTAAAAGAACTGACAGCTGACGGGTCAGAAATCTGAATAGGTCGCCAAAGGTCAAGTTGTGGTTCATTAGACAGGATGTTGTCGTAAACAAAGTCTAATTATTTGGTAGAATCAAAATGTCAAAACTAAAATTAGAGGACATCTGTATTAAACTATAATGTCAACTTTCAATTTGCTCAAATTGTTACTTCTGAAAAAGGAAATTAGCGACAAGGAGGTGGAATCCAAAATTAGAGGACAGCTATGTCAAGATATAATGATAACTTTTGAACTTGCTTAAATTCCTACTCTTGAAGTAACGACTATCTTTTTAGAAGACTTTGAGCCTGGACACCAATACTGAATTTATAAATAACTCATGTCTAGTAATTAATTGGCATTCAATTCACTACTATTTTTAAATGAGAAAGTTGGATAAGTTATAGTTTGGATTACGCTGAAACAAGCAAACGTATTTTAGCGATGGTTGGCACTGAGATCCTGTACGGTATTACCATTTATGGATAATCTATAAATACAGACTAGTAGCAGTTGGTAATGTCATTGTGTAGAGTAGTGGAAAATCTTATGTTATTAAGAAAAGCTCCTTAAAAAGTATGAAATGATGATATCAAATTATAGAGCAACCATTGAGTAGGTAACAATGACTGCTCGGCGCGAAGCACAAGCTAAGATATAATGCTACTCACTTGATAATTTTCGGCTCGACGACCCGAAACACCTTAGCGTACATATCGATGGCCTCCACCCACAACACCATAGAACGGCATACCTGTTACAATGATTGAATGCAGTCTTTTGTCAGATATTATTCACTTTTTAAATATCATACTTATTTAACAAAAGTGGAATTAAATAATGGTGTTCAAATTATTCCATCTTTAGTACCTAGTGTGACTTTTTGATACGGACGATTGGATTTGCATACGAATATAATTACAGAGACGTATTTTAATGATAGGTATAGATAGATATAAAATATCACAGTGCAATGCAATTGTCATTAGTTCATGACAACTAACATTTTTTTTAATTTCATAGTTCATGAAACTATCAAATTTAATTTGTCGTTGATATAATTAACAGTAAGTAAAACATGTAAAAGTTTAACTGGTGAATGTTGGTTTGGCTGATTGGTAGACAACAACTATATAATTTTTACTCAGACAAAATTAGCTCCAGTGGTGATCCCGTCTTCGCTCTAAAATTTTGGAAAAATATTTGTAAATAAGAGATACCTTGGAGACTTTGACGACAGTATCAGGATTAAAGTCTTTGTGTGTGAGGTAGACTTTAATTTTTTTCAGTATCGAATCCGGAATGTGGTCTTTGTCGTATTCTTCCAAGTTCTTGATGAAGTTGACGTCCGCTAAGAGTTTCTTGGTGGAGTCCCAATCAGGTCTGTTTCAAAAACAATCCATCGAAATTGCACACCATACATATATGACCATTGTGATATTGTGATACATTATTTTTACTATCATTATAAGAAATATACAAGTGGTAGAGTACTGCGCAGCACATTGATCGATTGCTTCCTTGGCCTTACCTATTCCTGTCCGTAGGTAAGTAGGTAGTTTTTATACTTCTTATCGTCGGTGCTTGGTGGAATTCCAATCTAAGCACAATTTAGTAATTTCACTTATACTTCCCACAAAATATTTTTAATGTTACATTTTAGCCAACCAGTTACGCTATTCAAGCATCATCAGGGCTATTTCAATTGTTATAGCCCAGTGTCCAGTACGTGAACTATAATGGTGTCTACAGGTCACAGTTGTCTCTTAGCATCAGGAGAGTCATGTGCTTGTTCGTCGATAACTCACATAAAAACAACCTCCTTAATCAATAATGATATGGTATGAATATATTCTTTATTACTCTTTAACTGCCGGATGAAATCCTGTATAACTTATTTATAAATAGGTATATTATATGAGTATAAATCTTAAAAAACTAAAAACATTCTGTAATTTATGCTTTTTATACTCTATAGTATAGGTACATACAGTTTATTCAGACAGACTCACTTAGCACCGAGTAGTATACAAACAGGCTCCATAACAAATCGGACGAGCGTTGGTGGCTTTTGGAAAGCCTTCAGTTCGTTAATGTCAGCTTTGTTCAGCGCTTTGAGCGCGTTTTGAGCCGCCTCCATAGCTGGCATGGCCTGAGCCAAGTCTGCTTTAGCTTCATCCGCTATCTGTTTTACTTCTTCCGCTTTTATCTAAAGAAAAAGTGTTGTGCGCTTATATGAAGAAAAAGTATAAACCAATACTTAGACAAGTTAGACAAATTGAATCTAACCCCAAAATAGGCAAGTTATATGCTTATGTTATGGGTGTTTGACAACGATTCTAAAACACAGAAATACCTAAATAAATATAAGTACACATTTAATGAACTCGAAAACCGAACCCGAGCCTCGCGGTTTATCGGTGGAGTCAGGCATGTACGCTAGCTCCTCGACCAATGAGCCGGTCAATATAGAATATAATAGAATAAAGCTTAGTAAAGTTCAAAGTTGCGTTAAAGATTTCTAGTTTCCTGCAATTTGCAAATCATTTTAGGATCTGCCAATAAAAACGTGATATCAAATAAACAAGACCAAACATTGAAATTTGTAATTTAAGTTTTGCGTTTTAAAGTGTTTCTTCGTCTGCGGTTTAAAAATCTTCGAAAAAGTTATGTCTGACTTAGTTTAACTAATACCAGTCTAAGTAAATCGTATCAGATCTACACAATCTGTTTAATGATTGTAACGTCACATGACGTTATCTTACCTTGGCTTCAGCCTCGTCCTTCATGACAGCTTGTTTGACCTCATCTGCAGCCTTTTGCTCCACTTTTAAGCGGGCCACTAGAGCTTTGCCCTGTCCAGACAAAGTTAGATATCTCATTTTATTGTCCCTATTTTGCAACATCTTTTACTGATTCCAAAAAATAGGTTATCGATTTATCTGTATGTTTTTAGATTTTTTGTATGTTTGTTGCGCAACAACTTACTCAACTAATAAAAAATGGATTTTTTGGATGGTTTGGATTGGATGATGGATTTGATGGTTCTTTTTTCAAAAGGTAGGCCATGATTTTGAAATAGTTCCATATAAATCTAGGTAGGTATCTCCAAGAATGTGTATCAAGTTTCATGATGATTTGTTAAATTATTTTCAAGTGAAAGCAGAACAAGCAAACTTATATTCCCATTTATACGATTAGTAGTATTTTGGTGTACCTAGCTCGATGAATGAATTTGGTGTCTGTTTTTGCAGTTGTAGGTAGGTAGATACTGCGCTTAAGTTATAATAATAATAATAATAAATATCCCTGGACAAATTACACAAAATGAATCTAACCCCAAAGCAAGCAAATTATATGCTTGTGTTATGGGTGTTAGTCAACGATTCTAATACAAAGAAATACTTAAAAATGTACTAGAATATATTTAATAAACACTCAGACCCGGAAATGCAGACATCTAAATGTTCATCACACTAATGCTTAAATATACATGTGGTGTTATTTGGGAAATATAGATATGCATTTACTAGTTATGTAAATGTTGAGTTTTGTGGAGTATTTTATTTAAGGATGAAGTACACTTCATACGTATGCGTGTGTGTGTGTGTGTGTGTGTGTGTGCGTGCGTGTGTGTGTGTGAATGAGCAAGTGGTCATAGCACAGAATAATAAGTACTATCGTAGTATTACACTATTAAGTACCTATGCGTAAGTCAAAATCATACCTCTTCGGCTTTTTTCGCGAGGATAGGCTCCATATCCCTCACTTGCTGCTCCATCACTCCGACCACTTCATACGTTTCGTACAATTTCTAAAATAAACCTTTCATTTGAACATTTATTTAAGTACTTCTATGTATTAGCAGAGATTACTAAATATGTTACTAGTTTCTGGTATTAGTTTCGTTGACTAACACCCACAACACAACCTTATAATTTGCTTACTTTGGGGTTTGATTAGTTTGTGTAATTTGTCCAGACATATCTATTTATTTACAACGTATTCGAAATTCATTAAAAACATACATATAGCATTTTCATGCCCATATCTCCGAAGAGGTACCTAAGCAGAGGCACAACCAGGGCACCCACGACTACCCGTAGACACTAAGTCCCACTATGTGTTAGGTGACAAGCCTATCGCCAACCGGGCACATATCCAATCCTGGACAATTTTTTTTTCAGCAAAATGGAAAAACCACATTTTCTTTTTGTTGGTCGACCCGGGAATAAGTCCAATACTCGGACGGCTAGACCACAGAGGCGACAAACATAAGATACAAATATTTTTATTTATCATTGTAATGAGATTTCCAAAAATGGTATTTACATAACATTTAACATTTTTTATTACATAACATTTTAGTAATCTCAATTTAAAAATACAAATCATTACAAAAATCTCGATTAATAAGGAAGATTGTGTTATTTTCAATTAACTAGTTTTTAATAATTACATCAATACCTTTAAAAAAGAATCATAATGTTAATTTATTGAACATCAAATGTTAATTGTTTCATCAACCACGTCATACATGTCTTCATGCCAAGGTCCTTGCGACATAGGCACGAAAAGTGTCAACCTAAACCTCCCCGGGTATCTACCACCATTCACATTCACATTATATGTGTTTTATTCATCTTTTATATATGGAAAAAATATATTGAATGGATCTTTTCCACATGTCTGAACGGAGTTATGATACCACAGACAAACATGCACACACAGATACGTCAAACTTATAACACCCTTGGTTTATCGTCGGAGGTGAAAAATAAACAATCAAAGTGCCAACCTGAAGTCCACAAGATACGCGATCCCTGCCCCGAATTATTTCCTGTTGCTTCTTGTCCAACAGCGACAGGTAGAGTTTCAGCAGGTCGAGATAGCTGCTTGGCGTCGTGTAGAAGTACCGTCGCATTTCGTGGTACAGGCGGTCTGTCATTACGTCTACATCCTACAGGAATTTTTATTTTTAATGGACCGATTTAATTAAGACTAAACTAATTCTGTAACAATGCTATAATATGTTATAGTAAATCTACGCACTTTGAAATTAAAATAAGGGGACTTTGATATAGTTACGAAATTATATTTTACTAGCTGTTGCCTGCGGCTTCGCCCGCGTTTTCACAGGAACCCGTTGTGCGATCGGGATCAAAAGTAGTAGTAGTAATAAATGTTAATTCAGGTCACAATGTAACTGTGTTCCAAATTTCAGACAAATCCGTTAAGCCATTCGAGCGTGAAAGAGTGACACATATATACAAACATACATACAAACTTTCGCATTTATAATATTAATAGGATAACACAGAAAAAGCCTATGTTATAAACAATCAAAATAGAATTCAATTCTAACAAACAGCTAGACTGAATCATGCGAAAACGGACATATTTTTTTTGTAACGATATTTTCAAGTAAACTGTTTATATAGAAATAAAATTTCTCGCCGAAAACTAAACACGAAAGACAGTGCGTTATGGACATGACAGTAGACTTAACAGAAGCCAAAGATATCCAGCTCCACACAACACACACCACTAAACTGTTTATTAGCACCAACATTACACACATTCCTAAAAATTAAACGTACGGTTTGGTTCGCAATCCAAGCATCATCAGGAGAACTTGACTCCATTTCTCTAAGGTTGAGCACAAACTGTTTTCTGTTTAAATAGTGTTTGTGTTGGTCCGGGTCCGCTAAGTAGAATATTCCATCTGCCCCGCTATCTAGCAGCTCGTAAGAAGTTAGAATAGGATAAAACATAGGTGAACGCCAAGAAGACCACTGATGGTAGAGATCCACAGCCTTACCTATTCCTGTCGTCATAGCCACTGTGCCATTTTCCAGCCTTTAGGTGCCGAACTTAAACATAAGGCTTCCCAGCCCGGCATTAGGACACTTGTAAGTTGTAACATCTATGGTCTCTGTAGATACTAAAGATCTCTTACAATCAGGATCGGTTAACACTTACCATTAGGAGAGCCGTGGGCTTGTTTGCTGACCTCTTACATAAAAAAGTGGTTGTCTGCAAAGTCGGTTTACCTACTGACGATAGTTGAACGTGACAACGTCAAAAGAACGGAGGCCAATTGTGCCTCTTTGTCGCTCGTTCCGCACTCTCGCTTGCATTTCAAGCCTTAAATGGCACGCCTCAGAGCGAGGTAACGCCGCATGAGTCATGTTTTTTGCTGCGTGCGGCAGGCTCCATCGACTTGTAAGACGTTGTCACGTCAAAACGTTTTCCGTAAGGTTGGTGTGCCGTTATCTTTGAAACAAAATACTCTTTTTGCATCGTAATTAAATAATCTAACATACCTGGTGCATAGAAACGCAAATGGTGGATATTTTTTCAATGAGAGCCTTGTTTTCCAGTGGATGTAGACATTGTTCGGCTACTGATAGCAAAGCTTCCGGCGGCCACTTTGTAAACCAGTCGATTGTGCAGCAGTTTACTAGCGACGGAAACATGCGGCAACGACGTCTGCAAAATATCACATTGTGACATCGACCATACATCTCATTAGACGGCGCATATAAGGCAACACGGTTTTGTCAACACATAAGTGTAATTGTTCTAATGTAGCTTATTACTTAAAAAAATATGAACAGTATTGACCAGGTTTGTGACCTGTAAACATTGTCGCGTTGTTGTATAAAAAAATAAAAAATAGAAATAAAATGACTGTTTGTTCAATAAAATAATACGGTAAAGACAGCCGCACTTCAAATTACCGAAAATATGGTACAACTTTCCATAGGTTAATTAAAAATAATAACATTCATAATTACATTTTAAATTATTTAATGTGTATCGGAGTTCATCAATCTGGTCAGTCATGGTTAGTCATGGTTCATCAATCTGGTCAGTCATGGTTAGATGCGTGTTTATATCCCTTTCTTACACATGTGATTTTTAAGTTATCACTTTCGTTTGCATACAGCTAGTGATTGACTAATGTGCAAATCGATTTTATCGATATTTGAATTTATTTATCCTGAATAGGATACCGGTCTTGTATGTAGGTATATATGTATTTTATCGATAAATTAAGCACTGACAGAAACAATAAAAAACTTCTTATTCTGTGTACGTTAGTTGTAGTTGGCCTGTGGATAGTTACTCTTTTTTATGTGAGTAGTCAGCGAACAAGCACACGGCTCTCTTAATGGTAACACACAATCATGGTCTATAGATACCGCTGATGTTATAGGCGTGTTGCTGTCCTATAGTCGGAATGTAAGACCTATTGTGCAAATCTACTGGCTTCCCTACTCTCCGAATCGTACTGTGACACTGTCATTATAGCGGCAGGAATGGGTAAGGCGGTGGATAACTACCCATGGAAGTTGCTGCACACCACCCTATCACTAGTGACCTTGTTAACAATTACCTGTTTTACCTGTGCTCACCTCTTGCGAGGTACCTGGCAGAGGGGCAGGTGGTCTATTTTAGTCAGCGGACCCGAACCAACACGATGGAAAACTGAACTTCTGAACTAAACGCGGTAGATGGCGCTGTTGTATGTCATTGAATAACTCATAAATAGTTGATTCAATTTTATTGAACTCTTTTATTTGCTTTAGGTGGTTATCTGGGTGATATAAATACAAAATTGGTTCTGATAGGCGATGTTGGGGTCAGTAAGTCATAAAACTTACAAAGGGCTGGGACAATTTTAAAACTAATTTATTTACAGTGTTTCAACGATATTCTGTAGTTAAGGTGGGAATTACTCGAATGAATAAAAACAATTCAATTTGATAAGTATGTCATTTATATTAGGTATCCACAAGATCATAAAATAAACAATTCTAATTTGGTTCAAAGAAACCAGACGACAGAATTGGTTTCCGAATTGGGATTTTGAAAATAAAAAAAAATTGTTTTTTTTAATGTATTTTAAAACTTCGTTATTAATCGTTAATAATAATTAATAAAATGTGTCATGCGAAAAACTGAAAAAAAATTTTTTTTTTAATTATACGCAATTATAAGTTGATAAAATTTAATTAAAATCACGTGACTATGAACGCGACACGATTATTGTAACTTCATAATGTTATAGTTGTTCAAGAATAGTATAGCGTTTACGGCAATTACAAGTGACCTGACAATAATATCGAAAATTTATTGCTAAAAATTTGTTACTTAATTCCGTCTGCCTATGTGTGACAAAGGATTTATAAAGGCAAAGTCTGATAATATTCCTGATTTTGATATATTTTTGATAACAATTTTTTGACAAATGATGTTCGGTTCGAATCTGCTGAAGTTTGAGGTGCCAAGGCATCAAGGAAAGTCTGTTAAAAAAAGAATGTCAACAGAAATATTTAAATATTTATTTTTCATATATGTTCAATATAAATATTTATTTCATAAATTTTAGAGTATCGTGTGAGAGTTACGGCGACAAAGCTATAGGTTATGTTCAACTTTGTCGTAAAAATAATATATTGTTACGAGCTATGGGTAATAAAATGCCGTTTGTAACGTAGAAGACGTTTATTGAAAGCTTCCACAAAAAATCCTCTTAACAGAATCCGAATCGCTAAGTAAAATCACTGGTCCAATGTCCTCGCTGTATTCGCCGAAATAATTCTTCCTTGTCGCTTAGTAGAGATCGCTTTGATTTCGCTTCCGAAATTGAACTGCGGGTCGCGGCTCGATGCCTCCTTATATACTGCTATGCCCATGGTTCGAGAAACTTCTCATACAATCTAACACAATAGACGCCTCCCGAATCTTCGGGTGATTACGTCAAGGACATGATTTATTACCTGCGGCGCTATACGTAAACAATGCGCGCTGTGTATAGGTACTACTCGCCGCGGACCGCGAATGTTCCAGAAAACGTTGTTCTCTTATCAACGACTTTTCGAGAACTTTCTTCACTGTTCGATAGTAGACCTAATACCTACTTATGCGTTTTTGGGGTTTTGCTGTACGACGCTTCGTTTTCGAGATATAGGTACTCAAAGTCGTAACACTACCCCCTCCTTAGTCATGCTCGTCCCGAGCATCATTAACTCCGTGGTATTTTGCCAATCGGTCTACATGTACTTCC
>NJDC01001868.1:618390-629836 GCA_002245475.1 Calephelis virginiensis | reverse complement strand
AGAAGAAGTAAAAAAGTATTGAGATTCAAATTTTGAAAATAGAACGCAATGTCTCAGTGTCCCTAATTAAATGTTCAGCCAGCATTATTTGAACAAATAGCACTACGATAGCCTATCAGCTATACTGTAAAGAGGTTTAATGTTTAAGAAGTTGTTATTGTTTGTATAATCGGGCACATAAATGACTAATTATACTTACATGTAAGAGATATGGAATATGGTTTGGACTCGTTGGAAAATAAAAAATAAATTCACAATTCGGTTTAACCCATAGATTTAGGATGTACTAGATAAACAAAGTCAGTTAAAAAGCGAAACCAAAAAAAATATGCGTGAGTGTGTGTAAATTGTTCATGTATGAGTTAAAAAAAGGGTTGTTAAAAAGGTCACGTATGTTATCGATATCGATAAATTAACAAACTGTAAGCAAATTAGCATATTTTCTTTACTCGCATCTATTATGATATAAACAATATCAAAGTTTATGTTGTATGACTATTAAGACATTATATTCGTAAAATATTGGCTTTATATATCACTGCCATAGTGACTAATAGATGGTAGATTTGTACGCGAAGCCTGTCTTTTAGGGTTTGTCTTTGTCGGCAGAAACAGCAATGTTATTCATTATCATGTTCCGGTTAGAGCGTAAAGTAGCCGTTAAAATGATATAAGTGGCATTATTATCCCGCCAAACAGATAGGAAAGTACAACTTTTATATGACTTGAGACAGCAATCAAGCATACGACTCTCCTTGTGGTTATGGACAACCGTAGATTATTGACATTATACATCCTATAGGTCCGCTGTCCTGTGACTTGAATGATCAGCGTAATGTGCAAGTCTAGCTTCCCAAGCTTTCCCACCGGAACGAATGTTTTTATAATCATATTTCAACTATTTAGTTACTGCGGGTAATCTTCTCGTCAGCATTATGGTTTTCAAATAAAAATAAATTAATAGGATCACGCAGTAAAAAGTTACGAGGTAACACACATAAAAATACCTTCGATTTGAAATCCTCTTCTTTTTTAATTCGATTAAAATGACCAAATGTGAGTGATCCAGGGAAAAATTTACTAGACATAAATAGAATATTGTAAAATTAATAGAACTCCTTTGTAACGCACATAGGCACTGGACACAGCTCGCTAAATAAATGAAGTTACAGACGCGTCCAAAGCACTGGACGCAAGTAACGAAAACACGTTAGTATATGCATTGGTGGCAGTGAATGCGTTAATGATTAAACTTAATAATATCAAGTATTCATAAAAAGATTACGTATAAGCGCATCTCAGTCTTAAGTAGAAATATATTTTACGAAACGCAAGTTGGTTAAACTACCAATGTTGAAATCTCTTGTTAAGGAGTGTTTATACTCTTTGGTTCACATTCATCGATATTTAGGACGTCACCGCGTTGTCAAGCCCTAGCGTAAACAAACAATTTATTATTTTAAATAATATCTTTGCTTATGCCTTTTAAGGGTACAAAATACTATTATAAATAAAACAATGCAAATAAATATATTGTAAAAATTCTCTTCTGAGCAGGTAAGTAGCAAAAAAACTAACAAAACACAGTTCTAAATATTCTTATGTCAAAGTTGTATTTACCTATGAAATGTGTATTTATTAGGATTGTAACGTTTTGTAACATCACAAGCGCTTACAGAACACGACATCGTAATTGCCTTTATAGTTTATTCCAGTTAAATAGTAAGATTATGAAAATAATTCACAAAATTCACAGCGATGCACTATGACAGCTCCGAGCTCTAACTCGCGTAAATATTGGCACATAGGTACCTGACTCTCTCTCTCTCTCTGTTCCTCTAAGGCAATTTGTACCTGATAAGGACTTCTTTCTCCCACGCTTTGTTGATCTTGTACATACTAAATCTATGGTTCAACCAAAGAGTGTCCCTAATTAGTTGACGACGACTGTATATGCATATGGTTTATAAAATAATAAATGAAATTCCAATTTCTATTGTCATTTTTATTTTTGGTTTAAGCTTTGGAATTTAAAGTGATAGTAAAAATAAAAACGCAATAAAGTTATATCATCATCCTGCTAGTACTTTGAGTTACACTTAATAATTTAATTTTAATAAACTTAATAAGTCAATTCATAATTAATAATTTAATTTTTCAATTGATTATTAAAAAATTAAACTATAAATCAAAAACTACTACCTAGTTGGATCACAATAAAATGAACATGAGACCACCTATTTCTGAAAAAAAAAACATCAAAATCGGTTGGCTATTGACCGAGTAGTCGCGTACCAAACATACATAAAAAACACAGTCGAATTGAAATTCTCCTCCTTTTTTGGAGTCGGTTAAAATAAATTTTTAATAACTCAGTTAATATTTCATAGTTAGTGAAAAGTAATTGTTTTTCTTGACGTCCTTTTATAATCGAACGAAATATTTGTGCTATTTGGTGTGTGGTGTTGATGTGTATAATGTATACCTGAGCATTCCCACCGGTGATCTCATATAGGCAGCGTTAGCTTGCAGCACGCCCTGCATGGACTTGGACAAGTCCCGCAAGTTGAACACGTAGTGCGACTTCGCGGGCGTGGGGAGTAGTTCAGCACATATCTTCAGGTACACCTCCACGGCCGCGTCAACGATCGTCGGCCCCAGGACAGATACCTCTGTCACGAAATCCTCCATGTGACCTCTTATGATCGCCTACAAATCCACAAAACTCGATCTTTTTATATACAATAACCAACAAGATAACTCTCGTGTACTTTTAGAATTTTTATAAAATTCCGGTTGCCCGCGATTGAATATGTGCCCGGTTGGCGATAGACTTGCCAACTGTCACATTAGTGTTTTCGGCTAGTCGCGGGTGTCCTGGTTGTGCTTCTATCTACATCTACGGGGATATGGGCGTGAGATACTTTACTTCACTTTTAGAATTAAGTTTTTGTTGCTTTTTCATAATCGAGTTGAAAGCCGAAGCCTATGTTAAACAAATGGTGGGTCCGACAATGCTCTAAGCAAATGCAAAGTCGCAAACTGGGCATAATTAGTTTAATACGTTAATTTACAGTATTATTGGATCAGGCCGCATAAACGTGTGCGGGAGACGTGGTGTTCTCGTTCTACTCAAATCTCAATATCTTAACGCCAGATTGTTAATTTAGTTTCATTTACAACTTCCAACTCAAGTTGGAAATTTTTTGTTCATTCATTTTTATTCTGTTGTTTAAATATTAGATAAATAGATATGAAAATTGAAAAGCTAATTAAATTCTAATAATTGAGTGCAGTAAAACTGCAAAAATCGGTTATGTACCTCGTTGCGATTTGTTTTTTTTTTCGAAGGATAGAAAATAATTCTGACATGGTCCCAAAACAATTAATTAACATTAACAATATTCTACTAGCGGTTTTTAATATATACCTTATTAATTAAAAACTATTTTTTGGATCATAGTCAAACTGATACAATACCTCGGAATCGCAACTTATGTTTTTAAAAAATAACAATCAAAATCGGTTTGTTTTTGTCCTAAATTATTTGCGTATCAAACGTACAGACCAATTGATAATCTTCATCTTTTTTTAAGTCGGTTAAAAAGAACTATCACGATCAAGACTATAATATTATTGCTAGGTTCGAGTTGATTTTTTTTACAATTTATTGGTTTTATAATATAGACTAAATAGTAGCCGCGCCTTCGCCTGCTAATGAAAGTGACATAGCTCTCGTGGGAACCACTTTAGATATTGGGATTTAAAGTATTCTTTGTCACAGGCCCCTATCTATTTGCGCATACAAAAACAAGCCAAATTACGATCTGAAAGAAGAAGAAACAAACAATCGCTCTTTTGCATTTACAATGTTATTATAGATTATTTGTTGAATGTTTTACAAATAATTTAAATTTTACTACAATTTTGCGTCACCCAATGTATTATTTATAATCATTTGATGATAACGGACTAACCTTGAATATAGTTTTCATGGCTTCCGAACTGGGAGCGGATATGTAGAACATGGCGAAGTGCCTGGTGAACCGCGCGGTGAGAGGGTTGCGCCCACCGCCGGGCGGCGCGCACGCGCACGACAACACCACGTCCAAGATCTCTTTCCAGTACAGTTTGTCGCGGTCGTACACGCCGCCGAAATCCAGGTATTGTCTAATAAACATCATGTTCTTTGTTTTAGATTAACGTGATCCTAAATGTAAAAAAATTCAATACGTAATGTAGCCACGAACGCTCACGATCACATCAGCTTTTAAAAAATAAATTCTTTTCGGAATCGGTTTATCCGTTATAAAGTTATGAAGCCACAGGACACACAGAAACGTATCTATACTAGCTCCAAATATGGCTATTTGTGTAGTTGTTTGGTGATTGTATTTGTTAAAATGTACTTAACCCCGTAATTTCAAATAGAAAATGCATCCGTTCACATATGAAGGCAAATACCAAATAATTCTTTCTTTTTTTATACGAAAAAAAATTGCTCTACCCACCCAATCAAATACTACGTTTATGTATAACAAATGAACTGTACACTTTCAGCTTTTGCAGCCTTTTGTCCTTTCTTGGAATGTTATAGGCCACGATGGTCTTCTACCACCAGGGTAGACGTGTGCTTTTATATGATATAAAGGCAAACAAGCAGACGGATTTCCTGATGGTAAGAAATTCACGCCGCCCAGACACACCAAAGGTGGTAATTGGTGCGTTGCCAACCTAAGACAGAGTTGTTAGGCCTCGACCAAAAATAAGTGTACCGTCTACCTTACCTCCGAACCGAAACAACTCAACGGCAAATACTGACAAAATGGCGGTAGAAATAGATATATAGCGGTGGCGAGTCGCTGTGAAACTCTACCACCTAGTCAGATGTCACGGTGTTTGTGACGGTAAGCCTATGCTCGCCTTTTACAACAGGAAAACAGATGGTCTATTCTACAAAGGAGCCCGGACCAACACGAGAAAAGGTGCTTTTTTGCTGATTTCTCACATAAAGAAATGCTATGCCTAAAAACAAAACGTGTCTGGTCCAGTATCAATAAAGTCTATGGTTTATTATTCTCTTTTGATTTGCCTTAAGCCGCATTTAGCATTAAATTATAACAAAATATAACCCTCAACACATGAAAGTGATTCGTTAAATAAATTTGTAGGTATTTATCTACAAATAGCCAAGTGTGGAGCCGCTATAAAAAGAATAGATTTTAAGCGTAATACGCGTATTTTAAATTTGACTTTGACTTTTAAACCTAGTGTTATTATATCTTATTTTTTCGGTCCTTTTGCAAAGACTGTGGTCATAAAACGTCTTGCCATAGCCTAGAAATAAATAAGCTTAGACCTTGTGAACCGTTTTAAAATGACCCATACTATTATCAAAATATGACATAATATGTCGGAAGGTCATGACATGAGCGAAATATAGTTACGGTGGCCATAAGTTGTTTGGAGTAGCAGTTGTAACTACTTTGTTCGATGTGTTTCTTACCTGCTCGAGTATTCATGAAGTCATAATCATAATACTCATATAGTGATCGTTACAATTATAATCCGAGGTTGGCACACACGCTGAGGGACGGAAAAGAGCTCGCTGCTTCCCCCTTGAGGGTTTGCATAGAAGTGTAACGTGTCCTTGTAATGTTGTCGTAGTAGAACTCTTATTCCAATGTATACAACGGTTTGTTTAGCAACAGATGGGGGTACGCTATAGCTGTTTGTGAGAGAGTAAGTGTAGTGAGTGATGAGTTTTACGATACGGTTGGAAGGTTCAAGTATAACAGGTGTTACAGCGTTTAATGTACAAGAACAAGGCGTTGCTTTAGTAGTTCTGAGTGCAGACCCGTGTGTATGTGACATATATATTTTACAAAAGAGCATTTAATTAATTGCAGTGGTATAAAAATACTGTCTTCTTAAACCACGTACTGAAACGTTATTTAAATAACTATTTAAAGCACATATTTAAAAAATAAATCAATTAAATATTTTGGGTTATAGCAATATCATCAATAACACAATATTTTAACGATATGTAACAAAATGTATGCGTTTTATTTGACCAAAAACTAACAAGTTGAGTAGAAATAACCATTATTGTATAAAGGCAACGTTTGTGACGAGAAAAATTACCTGAGTAGTTCAATAGTAGGCTGGGCTCCGTATATATCCAGCCGCGGCATGTTCACGTCGTCTATGAATATGATCACTTTCTTGCCGAGCGGTGCGCCCAGCGCCTTTCTCGGTCGTTTGTCCAGTCTCAATTCAATCACTTCCTACAATTTTATTTTTAAATATTTTAAGCTAAGTAAAACTGCAAAAAACATACTCAAATTTCGTTACCACGTCGCAATTTCTGAACTATTTTTTCAAAAGGTAGCTCATAATTCCAAGGCACCATACTAATTTTATCAAGATCTTATAAGTGGTTCTTGACCTATAGATAATGATAATACATACATTTTCTTGTAATTCAACACCATCATGACAATATGAATAAAAACTTCGCAATTATGTTCAATTGTTTAGTTTAGACATATTTATTATTAAAGTTAAATTTCTCATGACAACAATATATTTACGTCCTAAAAACTACTTCATTTTTTGATGATATTTGTCAGAAAGTCTTCAAAAATAGATTTTTCTTTCGGTTTTCGGCTTAAAGTCATTACTTTTAATATACAAACCTGCGTACGCGCACTGGCTGTTTGTGCCGAAAAGTTCAGCATGACAGGAATGTAAACGCCCGTAGCAGCCATTTTGTTCAGGATTTCAGCTGCAATGACAGTTTTTCCGACACCTGTAAAAGCGAACCAGTAGCATTACTTTGTTCCTTCTTTGAGTTTCTATCTAGTAAAACAAGTCAAATAATTTTTTTATGACTAACTAATAACAAATTATCAAAGTGTGAAATTTCAACAAGTATCCTAAGGCATACAGTTCAGAAATATCTCGATAAAAGTATATACATGATACACCGCCTCTGTGGTCTAGCGGTTCAGTTTTTGGACTTGATTGCCTGAGGTCCGAGTTCGAATCCCGGGTCGGGACAAAAAGAAAATTGGGTTTTTCTAATTTTCTAATAAAAAAAACGTTATCCAATCCCGAATTGGATATGTGCCCGGTTGGCGATAGGTTTGCCACCTATCACATTGTGGGACCTAGTGTCTTAGGCTAGTCGTCGGTGCCTGCCTACCTCTTCGGGGATACACATAGTATAATTACGTTACTTATCACAAAGTGCTGAGAGCGAAACAAGAAATACTCTTTATTCACATCGATTCTTCTAATGCGTCTATATAATTCTAAAAACTACCACCGGATCGGAACGCGACTACTCACTAAAAAGATCTGGAAAAAGAAACTCAGAGGACTTGTCTTTTTTCAATAATTTGTAGAGATTAGTATGAGGAGCAATTAATCCCAAGCATTTCTGTCTTCTAAATATTCTAAAATCTTATAATAACCCTTTCTCTTTAGATAACAAATATTACAATATAACGTTGCCAACCGGAGGCTCGGATTTTTAGTTTCGAGTAAATAAGTTTAACAAATACCTTTTCAAAAAGGAAGCTAAAAAAGCGAGCCATAATCATTTAGCAACAGTAACAAGTATATATTGTAAAGAGTTTTTTACTTCATTGTTATAAGTATACATAGCTGTGAGCTAATAACGATACACTTGCTAAGCAAAAATTCAATAAATCTATCTCACCAGTGTTGCCAGTGAACATGACAGGTTTGTCAACAGCCAGCAGCTTCTGGAACAGGTATCCATATCTGACGGTGTCTATGGTGGGCACCAGAGTCTCGAAGAAGGGCTTGTTGCAGTCGTACAGGAAATCGGGGATGATGTCAGCCCACACCTTCAGCTTGCGGACCTTCGTGTCCATGAACATGTCGAACAAGTTGAAACCGTGGGGTGCGCTGTAATGAACATAAGATTCTTGTGATGTTGGTACAAAGCTTTTGTATAGGGCAATGTTTACAGCAGTGGTCGGCAACCCGCGGCCCGCCGGCGTCTTACTTGCGGCCCGTGAATGTCTTGAAAATAAGTTATATATATCAAAATAAATTTATGACCGTATTATATACGGCGTATAGTGTAGATTCAGCCTTAAGAACGCACTTCTCTCCGCCCATTATCATTTTTTCTATGGGACATGGCGAATTATACGTAGGTATATTTGGCTTCTAGGGTAAATATTACAAGTGTGGCCCGTCTTAAGTTTATTTTGCCGACTTGTGGCCCTTGCCTGCCAAAAGGTTGCCGACCGCTGGTCTACACTATCCTCCAGACCAACGCGATACCCAGATGATAGTGTCAACTACCTAAGGTAAGGCGCCAATAAGTATATTAAATACGTAATATATGTAGCGCAGTCAAGGTGCAAAAAATCGAATCCAATTATATCATGTTATTTGTTTCCGCCTATCTTTTTAAACTACCCATCACCAACATTTTTTTTTCATTATTTTTTTCCTTTTTTGCTTGGATAAAACAACACCACAAGATTACCTAGTTTTATTATTAGTATACCACGTAGTTATTGCAACTCGATTGATAAAAGAACCATTGCTTCAATGGAGTGTAGGTATCAACTAGGCGTAGTTTCCATATTGTTCCTTTGTACTATGAAAGCCCTCACAACCACCAATACTATCTTTTGACATTACACACGATTTATGTACGTGTATAAATCCTCGACCATAAGACGTTCTTAGGATTTCAAGACACCTCTAAATTTCAGTTTCAGTTCTACCCTGAACAATTTAGTCTCTCAAGCAGAGATGTAGACATCTTACGTATATATCTAAAATACCCATGAAGAAGTTAAATATTTAACTAACACTGTGTAAGTCGACAGGTAATATTAAAAAAGTCTGTTTGTTGATAGTGTAATTCACTTACAATTCTGCCTCTTCATATGTTTCAAACTGCCTCTTGATGAGTTCCTCATACGGCTTCCTGTTGTCCTCCAGTATGTTCCCGCCAATGGTCCACACGTAGCAGAAAATGAAGCAATGCGCTATGTATACTTTGATGGCGGCCTTGTCCACGAACCTCTCCCCTGGCTCGGCAAGTAGGGCGCTCAGAAGACAGCACAATGCTGCCACTTTACTGATATCAACCTATCATAAACCAAACCACTTTTTCACTAAAACGTCAAAAAATCGCCTGAACAAATGACAAAACCGTGATAATTTTTTTTGATATTTTGACATGCACAATGTTTTTTTTCGCTTTGAACGTATTGCGAGTAAGTGCTAATTAATAATCTTAGGTTGAGGGGTTCAATTCCATCATCTTTAAGACATGTTTACTCGTAGGCTGATTATACGTAGATTTAGCATTCGAAAAGTAGTCACGCTAAGAACACAAATTAAGTAGATAGATGTGTTAGTGTGCATACTGAAAACGATATCTTATCTGCGTGTGTCTTTTTTCGAGAATTTAAATTTTATTCTACGCATTAAAAATGCGATTTGGTCAAATGTTGCATGTGGACATCCGCAATGCTTTTTGTTTATAGAAATACTACCACATTGTTTGGAACTTCTACTCTGTCCTGGATAATTTATAAGCCTTTAAATATCTATGATAAACTAGCCCAAAAAGAAATCCGAAGAAATTATTTGATGTTTAAAGTGCGAATGTTGCGCTAAACTCATTTCAGTTGCGGAGAAGTGAGGGAGCGAACCGCGCTCTCACTCATAGTAGTATTTTTCAATTGTTTGGTAAATATGTTGACAAACACACAACCCTTTGCACATACATAATTATTGTCTTGTTTGTGACACAATATAAAAAGTTAGATAATTACGGCCTAACTAATAAAAATTTTACACTAGTGTATACAAGATGTATAAATAGTGACAATGTCATATTTTAGTCCGGAGGGCAGAACAGTCGGTAGACTTGCATAATTGACCTAAGCCCCTGCCACATGCCACATTACAACATTGCTAATGTCAATTTAGTCTCTCAGATTGAAAAACAGGCTATAGGTCCCAATAAAGCAATTTTTATAATAACTAACAAATGTATAATAAATAATGTTAAAATACTTTCTAGTGAAAACTAAGAAACAATTTATAAAACGTTTTTAAAAATTGTTACTTTAGTCCAAATGCTATCTCTAAAATTACATAATATGAACACGTTAATTAGTTTCCGAACAGATTTGACAAGAGTTATGACGTAATTGTTATAATACGTCAATAGTTACACAAATCCATCACAGATCTCGAAAAATTTTTATTAGTAGAGATACTGCCTGAGCGTTTTGTAAATCTTATTCATTCTTAATACGCTGTTTTTTTATACTGAAAAAATACTTTGTTTCTGTCTAAATTCGTGTAAATTTTTTCCCTAACCATTCCAAAATATCAAAAATGCATAACGTTGATATTCAAGTTTTCACTTCTGCCGGCACTCCCGGAATGAAATCCGTCGTTTTTTTTATAATAATGCTGTTAATATACTAAACTATAACAACATACTACAAAAAATATTAAAAAAACATGATTTTGAACTGGCACCGAAATTCGCTGTTACATTATTGCACCCAATTGTACTTGCGTCATACCATAGAATGAACATCATGTGAGCTTTTAAATTTAGCGCGAACTGTAACAGGTAACTAAATGTCGAATAACATTTTTATATGTACTGCATGCGTTCTGCTGCATCTGGGCGCGTCGTTTCTGCCGATCTCTACCATTAATTACCGAATATAGCACTTCCACAACCAAAGATTATCCTGACATTTCTACATTAAACGCTAATCTGGACTATACATATTTTGCAATACTACATGCATCAACCCACCTGCTTAATGCCAACACGGCACTTGGTGTTGACGTACTTCATACCAGATTCAGTCATCTTGAATAACTCGTAAAGGAAGTCGGAGTTCTCTTGGGTGATAAGGTTCTTGTCCACAGTGTCCGCCAGCCAGGACCGCACATACGGCAGATACCCTAGCATCGCAGGGTCGATGTAGACCATTCCACATCGAGACACGGTAGCTGGAGAGGCTTGGGCTAAGTCCGCCACCTTTGATTGTTAAACAATAATATTGTTAACAATAAAAAAGAATCATAAATCCTCACGCCAAGTCCCTCACGGCATTGGCAAAGAGTATTGAGTGTTCAATGTCATGGTCCTTGCCAACATGCCTAGCCCCATTCGTTACTCTGCCCCTATGAAAACGCTTGTTACCGCTCCCCAATATGGAATATCTCCCTACCTACCTACATACAGTCGTGGTCAACTAATTAGGGACATTCAAGATAGTGAATAACAATAACCGGTTATGAACATACAAATATAAAACCCTATTGATTTCTCATTAACTATTATTTGCATAATTTGGTCCGATTATTATGCTTTAAATGGCTGTAAATAAAAGAATAAATAAATAGAAAA
>NJDC01001868.1:590732-608833 GCA_002245475.1 Calephelis virginiensis | reverse complement strand
ACCCTTTTCATATAAACACGCCGGTTTCGGAGACTCTTGACACCACCCTCGGATAATATCTTATATTATTATAATATAAAAAACTTAATATTTATCAAAATAATATTTATTGTATGTCAATTCGTATATTCAAGAACATTCCTGATAGTTTAAAATCACTGCATCGAAAAAGGTTTCGAAAGAAGCTATTTGGCTTGTTAGATAAAGCTTTTCATAGAGTAAACGATTTTTTTTTTAAATTTATTGATTATTTTTTCTAGTCACAGCAAATCATATTTTTGGTTGCCGGGGAGTTTGTTTTGCCGTTTCTTTTCCTGACTTTTCGTTTGGAAAGCCGAAGGCACTAAATCCTACAATGTGATAGATGGCAAATTTATTGGCAACCGGGCACTTTATTTAAAGGTTTCTGATATCGTTGAATAGCATTTCCTTAGCTTATGGAAACGAGTTTTCTATACTTCTCTCTATTTTTCTATATTATTTTTATTGCTCGTATTTAAATCGTGAACATGCATTTTTTATCTGTAGAAATCCTTTACATAAACATTGTGAATAGCACTTAATCCTTTTTACAGTATCTCAAACAAAGTGTTTATATCTGAATGATATCCCAAAAAGTATATAAAATACAGATAAATAACGTTAATACGCGCGCATAGCCACGGGCAACACCTAGTACAATAAAGGAACGTTAAATTGACTTATTATTCTTGCACACACCTTGAGACAGCCTATCTGGTGCTTTTTTAATTAGGTGCTAAAGGTCGGGGGTCACAAGTGAATACTTACTAGCACGCTCTTGACAGCCCTCATACCGAAGTCGTAGTGATCTTGCTTGGACAGCTGCTCGCTGGACAGCTTGTACATTTGCACCATCTTCTTAGCCAGGCCCTTCGACGATTCGAATCCTTCCGAATACAGGATCACTTCCGCGATTAGGGCTGATGAAAATTTTATTTAAGCGTATCTCACAAGTTACAACGATCTAGATTCGGGACTTAAGTTCCTCGCTGTCGTGTTCCAGTTTGAAAATTAGATATTATGCGGTGTAATCGCTCACGTAAGTTGTGATATTGCAATGCAAATACGAGTAATACGGTATTATTTAGATTTTTTAGGTTTTTTATTAGTTAAATTTTAGCAGTTATTGTTCGAATACCTAATTCATCAGATCTCACTTTCATAATATAAAGAGAATTGTTTTTTTTATAATATTATAATTAAGGCGCGCGTCTTGTCTTTGTAACAAAAAAAATATGTATAGCTTAAAACTCGCTTGTAGGCTTTTGATCAAATTTATGTTCTCTAAATTATAAACAACCATTTAAATAATAAAAACAAAATCCATCCGTTATGGGTATTGCAAGCGTAACAAACATACAAACAAAAAAAAAATCATCGACGAATAATATGCTGTCGGTCAAGCAAAAACATAAAGAGATGGATTCCCAGATGACAAAAATCAAAGTTCAACCGATTTCGTTTTGTCTGACTTGAGACTAGCGTGTAAGCCCTTTTGTATTTGAGTAAAAATATCTAGCTACTTAAACCTCTGAACTTAAACATACCAAGGAGGTACGAGTCCTAAAAACTGGAACATGATATTGATTGTCTAATCGATCTGATTTTTTAGATTATTCCACTGGTAGTATCTCCTCTCAACTCTAGTATGTGATAAACCCATCAACGGTTTATCACATACTAGAGTTGCAAGGACACGTCACTTACCGTAGTCTGGCACCATCATGGAAATGGGACGGAACAAGGCCTTCAGATTGTCGGGCAGCTCGGTCCGGCCCGCGTACCCAGGGTTCATGGTGATGAACGCCGCGCAAGATCTCACCAATTTTATTTCGCGACCTTCGAACATGAACCTGGAAAATTCCACGGATTATTCTTGTAGTTATTAGCTTCTGTCTATAAATTAACACGCCCGTATAATCTTACTACAGAGTCTTACGAATTTCCGATCAGGTCTCGTGTCCTGACGCAAGTTTAGAAGTTTTTACCCATTCCAAAAAAAGTGCGCAACGCCGCTAAATAAGTTTTCACTTAAAAAACAAACATGTATAAAACCAAGGTTGTCTAAGTTTTGAGTCTGAAAAGCCAATAAGCAGTACCTACCTACTGATGGTGAGATATACTCGTCCGTTGTAGACATCATAAGTACTCCACTACTACATTGCCAGCCGGAGAATAAGATGTATAGATTACAAGTTATTTTTTTCTCTAAGCCAGGACATGAAGATGGCAAGAATTGACGTTATAACGTCAGGAATGTGCTAGGTGGTGGTACCAATCCGGTCCAGCTTCTAGACAGTACTTGACTCGTTAACGACTAACTGCTCTGGTGGAATAATCTAGAAAACATGACCAGCACCAGCGGGCGATACCCCGCCACCCGTCACATTTCCTCTCGACGCCAGCAAATTTATTTTATTTTATCATGACGATAAATAAAAAGTTGACTTAAGATAACGATTATGATAAAAAGTAGCTGACCGCGAAAGTTTGGCGACTTTTGCGTTCCTGATGGTGATGAGCTGCTGAGCGATGACGGACAACACTTCGATGTCAATGCGGTTGAACTCGTCGAAGCAACACCAAGCGCCCGACGTCGCCAACCCGGAGAAGAAACGGCCCATCATTTTGTAATCCAAACCTATAGCGCCATTGCTATGTAATTATTTTTCGAACATTAACAAAAGCTCTTAGCATTTAATATGGTGTCGGTTGTAGATGTGGGTAATATATAACTTCACAGTGAATAAGTCACTGTGATCCGCCGATTAAAGTGATCCGCTGTGATCTGTCAACAAGGAACTACGTTCCAACAGTAACGCAGATATGCCGTGCCGTTCCGAAACGTTCCGTGTTCCGTGTCATTCATACAAGTCCTCGAGTAGCGCGACCCGTTAGGGCCCGTTACAGTGATGGCGACACGTCACGTTTAACGTCACTCACATTAATTGCTATCTAGGTATGTATTTTAAATGATTAATATCAACAATGATTTAAATAGGATAGAATAGCCTGTAAAACTGTGAAGGTTATTTTGAATTAACACATTCTCTCTTATGTAATTGAAAAATACATAAAGTAAAAATTGAATCTAAAAAATTGAAAAAATGAGAACCTCCTCCTTTATTAAAGTTTGTTAAAAACACGGCTCATTAGCATTTCGTAACTTGGAAGACGAGTTTGATTACTGAATAGTGGTCCTAATTATAATCGGAGTGACAACTGTTACGATAACTACCTGCATGAAAGGAATTTATAACCTAGGTAACATGTAATGTGATAAGAGTGATCGACGTCACAAAGTAACGATTATTTTTTAACAGTAACGGCGATTGAAAAGTAACGGTTTTGCACATGTCTACTCGATTGTCCTTACCATTTGAAAAGTGAAAAGTTGTGTGCCGTGATAATAAATAATAGTGGATGAATTCGGTCAGTGAAGTTAGGTGGGTACATTAACCAACGAATCGGTATACAACATATAAAATCTAAGTAAAACGATGGATAAACTTTACAACCGTTTTTATCAAATTTGGTGCTGGAGTTACTTTTACTATATGGTGTAATTGCTGGAATATTTTGTCTAGATTGGTAGGTACTACCGCTTTATATCTTCCTGCCGTTATTGGATTACCATTTGCCATATAACTTATAATTTGTAGGGAAATCAACTAAACTTATTCTATCAAATTTGGTCTGCCCTGAATGAAACTGGAGTATGTGAGATACCTGGCTTGACGATTGTTCGATCTGTCCTACAAGGATGGTGGTGGAATAAGTACTAACCTTCAGAGCAATTGAAGACGACACATTGAATAGCGAGTGACTTGGCGAGGTCCTTGGTAGTCTCGGTCTTGCCAGTGCCCGCCGGACCGGCTGGGGCACCGCCCAGATCCAGCTGCAGCGCCCCCATGAGACATAGGTAGCAACGATCCGTCAGAGGGGTGATGACCAGCACACCTGATCAATATTTACTATTAATACACTAGCTGGATCAAAAAAAAAAAACGTTGTCCGGCCTCCTATCTAATTTACTTAAACTTTAGTTACAATTCTAACCCATATTCAAAAAAAGTCGGTCGAGTCTCTTAGGAAAAGTGTGCTCACAAACAGCGCTACACAAAATTTTGATGAAATCGAACGGGAAGACAAACTTCTGGACTGTTTAACAAAAAAATCCTCTATAGACATTACAGATGTTCCTATTTGAAATTTCGGAATATAAACATATTTTTTTTCTCAAGATTAAATATTCGTTATAGACATAATATTTAATTTACTTAATAGACTTTTTATGAGCACGGGTCGTTCATCGCACCACATAGTACTATGTTATGATGCTGAAGAATTCAGACATGCTTCTGAACGAATACAAGATACAACAGGTAACGAGTATTTTTACTGTTAAAAACTTTTCTCATTTTAACTTAACATAGATTTACTCGTAGGTTTGTATTTTCATGCTGTTACCACACTGATTACTTCGAATGTTGCGCTGAATATGTAAAAAAAAATTGGTAATAAACAACCTGGACGTTGATTCCGTCAATAACAAAAACCACCACAAGTTGGAAATTGGGCCATATAATGATGTTTCCTAAACAGGGAAATATTTCCCAGACTCAGCCAGCTATATCCAAAATATTCAAGTATCCAAAACCTTCATGTACAACATCTACTAAAGCATATTCAACCACATCTAGAACAATTCGAGAACTATTCGGTTTCGGGCTAAATATACTTTAACATTCTTTATTTTTTTTCTTGGTTTTGTATGTGGCCAAGCATAGCTTTTACGAAGTAGTCCGATATTGATGATAAGGCTAGAGGACCGCTGTTGATCCATAACATTTGAAATAAGAGTTTCAATCTCAACGGTAAGAAAATAGGCAAAGATTTTTCCTTCACTCAATGATTTTAATTTTGAGTTCATTAAGTTGGTCTGATATAAATCAGGAAATGAAAATATAACTGTAGAAACAGGAAAAGACAGCTCCAAGAATCAATAAATTGAGATCCAAAAATCACGCTGAGGCTAATAATGCAACGTCAAAGCCTCGATGATAAACATTAGCATTAAAAAATAGCATATTTCTTGGGTAGTTGACACCGATTCAAAACTACTTAAACATCCGCGAAGTTATTAAAATTTTGAGAACCGTACTATGAGTAATCCGTATTTCAAATATAATAATCTCTAAAATAGTCGTTCTGAAAATGTCTCTCTGCTATTTTATAAAGGATCGATGTGTCAGCAGCATAATGTAGAGGTGGGTGCTTTATTTGAAATCTCACGTGTTGAGCTTTGTTTCAAAACACAACCACATAACCGACCAAGCTTCCAACTTTGATAGTTTAGCCTGAGAACTAACTAGATCGCAAACTAAAACGTTATGAGTTTACAACTAGTCTAGGTCACAGGTTGAAGTACCGACAAGTGTCACGTATACATATTGAAATATTTCTCGCCATACAAAGTGATAACTATCGTCTAGTTTTAAATAGGGTTTATATAAATATCTTATTAATAGAAGGCTGAAGATTTTATAACTTCTACTGTTTATTGACGGCACTTGATCGAACTTCATTGATAATACTTGTTCATAACATTAGCACTGTTATAGGAGGCAATTATAATTTAATACGACCTATGAACCAGTAGTTATATTTTAAGTAGTTGTTTGCTGTCATATTTGAGACCGGTAAGCTAATAGTGCATTTTTTTATATTAGATGTTAGTTGCAAAAAACCAAGTAACATACTTTGCAAATTTATTACTAAATTAATTAATATTTGGGAACTGTACAAGTACATTGTAATTAAGTACATAATGCATAATATATTATGCTCGCTCGTCCTATATGGACTACTAGTCCATATGACTATTATGTAAATTTATGGTGGTTCAAATTTGGTGGTACTAGAAACAAAAATAGCAAAAATGTTATTAGCTATTGCCTTCGAATGTACCCGTGTATTGAAGCTATTTAGTTTCGTTTAGATATTAAGATAAAAATATCATATTTATTTTGATATTAGGACAGACTCTACCATCTAGAGAATTTCGCTTCCATCATTAATGAGATTTTTGTACATAGATATTGTAACATATTTACTTGTAATATGAACATCTTACTAACCTTGTAGATAAAATGTGGGAATAATATAGCAAAATTAGAAATAATAACAATCGTAAGGGACCCAATATTAAAACTACAAAAACATAAAGATATTAACAAAGTTAGTAAAAAAAAAACATATTACAAGTTACAATAGGACATGTTACAATATGACACCTACCGCCAGCCCCTAGGTACTCGTGGCCGTATATGTACATGGCGCTGGACATCCTGGCCACGCAGTTGTCCACCTCCGTCTCCCAATAGTAGCGGATCATTTTCAACCATTCGAAATCACCCCTGACAAACAAATACTTAGCTTCATCAGTATATTATTTTATACCATCATTTGAATTCTAATCAAAACTACGAAGCATGAGACACGTAAGCCTAATATGAGATACTGTTTTAAAGTACCATCACGCCCATTTCCCCGATGGAGTAGCCAGAGACACAGCCGGGGTACCCACGACTAGGCGAACCCACTAAGTCCCACAATGTGGGATGCCTGCCTATCGCCAACAAGGCACATATCAAATCCCGAGCAAAAAAAATCTTTTTTATTAGAAAATCAGAAACACCGAATTTCCTTTTTGCCCGACCCGGGATCAAACCCGGGACCTCATGCAGTGAAGTCCAACAAATAAACCGCTAGACAATAGCGGCGGTAAAAAATAATTGAAATACTGTCTTAGATTTTAAAATCCGACAAGATGTGCTGCTGCTCGAGTGGATTGATTTCACCATTTTGTGTAGTAACGTAGCGTTAGAACTCGTCAAAGTCGTGTTTCATGCTGGTCAGTGACCAGTGTCTGTCCTTTAGTCTTGCATTCCAAGACTGGTATAGGTTTAGTAGTCTGCTTATTCGCTATCGTCTAATAAATAAAAATGAGTCCTCATTTCGCGTTGTCATCGCATCACGCCTGAACGGATGGACCAATTTTGATATTGTTTTTGTGAAAAACTGAGAAAATAACATATAAAATAGAAAAAAAATAATGCTTCAATCCATACAAACTGTTAATAGCTGTTAATGTCGAAGTTCGCTGAGTCTGCTATTATATAATAAAAAGGTTTAAAAAAACGTCAGTTATATTTCTTGTGTTATCGTATTTTTTATTAAATGTATGCATAACATTATTACATTATTATTATTATTGTATTCCCGATTACAAGTTGTTTTTATTTTATTTATTTATTTTTATATATTGTGAAGTAATTTCTAATGAAGCTGGGGTTTTCGAGGACTGTTGTATATTGGTTTGGTTTGCGTTCTGCGTAGTTTGTGTGATTAATATTATTGCGTTTTTTTTATGTAAGCAACAAATAATGTACGATCGATATTTAAACTTTTAAAAGTATATAAACACCATTATAGTCTTTTACTTCGATTATTGTATAAAATGAAGGGTTGTACATTGTTTTTAATTATATTTGTACGAAATTTGTCTTTTTTTATGTTATTGAAAAAATCTGATATCTGTCAAGACTGAAGGGGGAAACTGAAAATCAGTGTTAAACAAAACGCTTTAACAATATATACTGAGTGTTTCTGCCATTAGCAACTCTGCCTGCACAGTGCGTTTATAATATTCTTATAGATGTTTAATTGTTGGTGATTGATATTTTCCTTGCATGGTATTTTTATCTACATTTTGTTTTCATTGTAATGTGTTAATAAATATTTTCTTTCTTTCTTTCTTTCGTCCTTATTACTTACGCTTTCTGCACGTGCTTCTCTACCAAAAGCGATATAGTGTCTCTCGCGTGAACGTCTACGGTGATGAGGGCGCAGAGCACCTTCCGGAACAGAGGGCTCAGGTCCTTGCGGGTGAGAGCGGCCAGGTCGTTCAGGTCCCGCAAGCATTTCTTCTCGTAGCTCAACAGCCCGGTGTCCACTCGCAAGGGCACTTCCAAGTTGAATATCTCGTGGACACCTTTCGCCCACATTATTTGGGACACCGTTAGTATTATCTGGTCACCATACAATTTATTGCTAAGTATATAAAAGTATAATAATATAAAGAGAAAAAGTAGATAGTTTATAGTGATTATCTTCTTGACTTCCGAGAAGCCAAAAATCTAGAATAGATTTAATCGATGAACCAATTTTTATGTTTTTTTTATTTGTTCTAAAGGAGATACATACTATGCGGTTGGTCCCATTTAATATTTTTCCAGATTTGACAATTGCCTAAGTTTTGAGTTGTCTACTTAAGCATATTTTTATTTAAGAAGACAAAAACTTGAAATCATGTTCAGTTTTTTGAAGTTTTTTTTGTATGCGGGAAGATTTTATAGCGGATAAGCACAGGGGCACGGTAATATTATCTATATAATATTACCGTGACAGGGGTCCGTGCTCGGATAAGTTTCTACACTCTCTATATAATGGTCAAATTGTTAATGACCTAAACCAGTGTTCGCCAGTCTTTTCTACACTGCGACACCGAACCAAAATATGTTGTTTTTTTATGATATTGGAAGGCCAACAAGCAGACGAATTTCCTGATGTTAAGAAATTCATGCCGCCTAGAGACACCAAAGGTGGTGATGGTGCGTTGCCAACCTAAGGCCGGGATGCTAGGCCTCGAGCAAAAGTAAGTTTTCCGGCTACCTTACCCTCCGAACAGGAACACGTCAACGACAAACATTGGCCGTTATGGTGGCAAGAATAGGTAAGGCGGTGGTACCAATCCGGGCGAGTCGCTGCTAAACTCTACCACTATTATTTTCCACATATTTAAATTATAGGTTTTCTCGAAGAAACCCTGAAGTACCTCATCCTTTAAGTTTAACTAAATTGCAGATGGTTTCGAAAGCTGACACAAAGCAATCCGTTATTTCAGATTTAGAAAATTAGACGGTGATAACTTTTAAGGTCTTACGCGTACTATACCTGGTTGGGATGTAAGGAAACCCAGTCCACCCGCGGCCGATCCATATAGTCCTTGAGCGCAAACTTCATACACCTCTTGACTGAAGCAAACATCGCTTCTTCCACCTTACCCAACCAGTCTTCCACGTTTCCGCGAGCTTTTAAGCCCTAGTGCAAAATATTGTATTATTGTAAAAAAAAATTGCATCAACAAAGAAAAAGAAAACTTTTAAGAAAGCACTCAAAAAAGATTACTTTTTTATCCTTAAACTGCACACCTACTATTTAGATTTTAAATTAAGCAAATAATAGTCAAGTTTCAATAAGTTTAATTTTTTATTGGATCTATTGCCACAATAAACAATGTTATTTATTTGTTTTTTTTAAAGCATCCACCCCCAAATTAAAAGTGCCAACCAACCAACTGCAACTCTGTAATAGAGACTCAGCAGAACCTAAATCCCATTGTTTTATGAAAATACAGTTGACTTATTCAAAAACATCTATTACACATCACAAAAATGAAAAAGACTGTCTTTCTATTGAAGATATTCCAGAAAAAGATGACAAATACACACTTTTAAAACTAAGACTGCGCTAGTGGACTTATTCGCAATCGTGAGTAATTGTAACACTTACCTTCCCCAAATTAACTCTTTCCCCTTCCGGAGACAGCATGGCAATTATATCCGTGGTCAAGTCCTCAGATTTGGCAGTTTTGGCGAGCTTGGCCTGCAGCGCGTCCCTGGTATTAAAAGACATTTCTCTCTCCACCAGAGTGCCATCTTCCATTATCTCCATCTCACTCTCAGGTAACTTCACACCGAACTCCAATTTGGCGATCGCATCGAAACATTTCCTCAAGTGCGGTTGTACTGCGTGCGGGTTGCGGGTCTGTCAAGTTTCATTATATTTTAATGCGCGCATTTGTGTGTGTGGTTCGGTAAGCAATTCACATACAAAAAAAATCCCACTATAAACCAAATGAAATAAGAATTAGAAAAATGGTCGCCTATTTGACCAATTAGTACGAAACAATAACAAAAATGTTCTAATTATGTACATCAATGATTAAACATAAAAAATAATGCCAGAACTAATTAATGTAAGAATTAAATTACACATACTCACCTGAGCTAAAATTTCCAGAAGTTCGTCGTTGGACAGGAAGAAGAATCTTGGGAAGGCGACACGTTTGGTCTCCAAATACGCTTCTAGACATTTCATGATTTGATCCAACATCTCGTTGTTTCGGACGAACTCCTCGTACAATTTCGGTTGAGTGGCCGCTGGCATTGCTAGTGGCACCTAGAATTTCGTTGGTTTCATTTGGTTGCTTGGGTTTCTGTAGGTTCAAGTTTCTAAACGAGGAAATCTTACAAGTATCATAAAAGATAAAATGTGTATTGTACTCAAAGGCCTAAACTGACCGTAACGAAATTATGGTGCACTACGACCCGGAAACGGACACAAGGTACTTGTTATCCTGAATTGCTGAACAATTTTTAAGTAAGCAAATTTAGCGTTACTTCTGTACCTTGGCAACTTTTCTCATGATGTCCTTCCAAGATTTGTCCACAATCGTAAATAGTCTGGTCTCATTGGGTAGCTGCCGCTGTATATCCGGCGCAGAGAATATCACCTCCAGGTACACCCACGTTTGTTGACACGTGTACCATTCATCCTAGTATTTTTACATTAATACATTACTAGAATGTAAAGGTATAGCAAATAATAAACAACTTACAATGTGTTATTTTGTCATATAATATTTTTATTTCAGAAACAACCAGAAACAAAATATATAGTCACTTAGCCCAAAAAAATCTTACATCTGGGTTTCTAAGATAAGAGGTTGGCGTTTGCCGTTTCTTTAAATAGAAAGGTCCAAACACAGTTACCTGCAAGTGCTGTAAGCGCTTACAACGACTTCGATTCGAAGGTTACGACACAAAAGGTTGCGATACTAAACCAGAGACAGACTTAAGGGCGTTGCCAAGTGGGGAGGGGGAGGCAAAGGGGCAGGTGCCGTCCCCTTGAGATTCGAAACAAGTTGTCTCATCCGTATTTTTCTCGATCTCCATATCAAATTGTCCCCCTTAAGCCATCGGTTGGCGACGCTCCTGGCCAGACAGCAGAAGTTATTTAAGAAGTACAACGCAGACATTTTTTCTATTTTTTTCTATTTCAGATGTTACACGTCTCCTGACCATCCTAGGAATTGAACAGAATCGAATACTTGTGTACGGCACACACCCCTTTGATTTAGGTTCCGATTATTTAGTCGTGTACTTAGTGTACTAGACATACAGACAGTTAACAATTAAGATGGACAATTACATTTTTCGTCGACAATTTACCATCATCTCTCTATCTTCATTTGATGCCTCTTTAGAACAAAAACAAAAATATGAAAGAAACATTCTCAATTAAATTATAAAAGTAAACTTACCACAGTGCGAGAAAACAGTTCCAAATGTTTGGCCCACTCTTCCACACGGCTTCGTATCGGTCCACAGTTTCGCGAACTTAATATTGTGCTGATGTGAATGTTGCTCTCGTCCACTGCAGCCTGGATCTCGTCCAAGCCCCCCAATACATAGATATCTCGAGCGTCTTTGTGCAAGTTCACAGGGAACTCCAATGCAGCCCATATTTCTTCCACCTATATGGAACATTTTTCAACAATTTGTAGGAAGTTAAGCAAAGGCACACTACTAAGTGAAGCACTACTCCTAAGTGAAGTACGACTAGTAAATGAAGTACTACTACTAAGTGAAGCAACTTCTACCCACTCCTAGGTGGACTAAGGATTCCCAGGTTCAGTTCTGAGGAACAACCATAACAAATGTTAGGATGACGTTGGATAAATACGTACTCCACGAGAAAGGGTATATCAGTGGCAGATATTTTTCTATCAAAGTCATAATCGTACAAGATAAGGTAGAGTTAAACATCAGCTCTTTGCAACTGTACATTTTGTTCGCCGGTAACATTACCATCTGTAGGGTTACTCTCGAATGTCGATATCATATAAATTGGAAATTGAAATCGTATATATATCCTTTTGGTTGAATACAGTACCTACTAGCGGACTATTAACATTTAGTTTTGAATAAATGTAACGAATACGATGAAGTAATTTATTGTGTATCATTAACTAAATGATAAACCTACTCGATTCCAATTTCCAATGTTGCATGAATCGAGCCTTAAGAGTAACCATACTGATCTAATATAAGGCAAACAAGTGTGAAATTATACGAGTACAAGCTACCGCAACTCGTCCAGACGAGTACCACCGCTAGGTATAACTTTTTATAGCTGATAGTTTTTTAAACGCCATGTACTGGTTTGTGAAGTAAATGATTAGTCGGCTACACAAGAGGCAGAAAATTTAATCCTGGTTCCAGTTCAATGAAAAGATGCTGTTACTAAATTACTTCTGAAGACTAAGTTGAATATAATAATATAAGTGTGTACTGATACATTCCATTAATGGTATCATCAATATTGACCACAAATTATGCACCTTCTTTAACAAAGCTTCTAAGCCAGCCTCAGAGCTGGCTTGGCCAGCAACTTCCATTAATTCCTCCGCGTGCTGGAAGGCTTGCAGGTCCTCCAGCATCTTCAATGTGACCACTGTGTCGGGAGTGAACCTAGTGTGGAGGATCTCCTCAATCTTCACCCAGTGGCGAGGTTTTAATGCTGGGTTACGTAGGTATGACATCACGGGAAGCTAAGGACCGAAATAACATTTCAACTATGGAAATGATAGGTGTAGCTTATTAAATGATACATAATTTATACGTTTATTAATAAAATACCTGAAGTGGTAGTAATCTGTTTCTATACGTACCTTTTCTTTGACGACATCTATGGTTGCTTTACACTTAGGGACAATCTTATTAGCCGGTAACCCTTTATCGAGTTGGTTAAACTGCTTGCCAAAATTGATTGTCGTAGTTTGAATTTCATCCACATCCAAAGTGTTAAACGGTACTTCATACCTAACCAAACAATAACATAGTAGTGAGTACGAGTTATATGGTAATACGTCTTCCACCATGGGAAAGATGGCGATGCGCACTGTTTTGAGTTATTCCTGTATTGTAATACATAATTTATTTGTAAATATTTCTTTTGTATTGCAATATGTAGTTTTTGTTTGTGCGTCTTATATGTACTATGAAAGATTTTTCTTTTCTATTTTTATGTTATAGCAGTGAAAGTTTAAAATGAACACAAAACTCATTACGGTACTTACCACTTCTCGTACATAGCGTTCCATTCGGTAGAATTCTTCCAAAGCAATTGGCGAAGCTTAACGTCGTTAATCGCTTCATCCAGTTGTTCAAGTCGAGCTGGTGGTATCTACATGATGGCAGATTTTAAATGTATTTAAATGTAGTCATAAACATCATTTTATGTAAGAAGATAACGAACATAAGCACACACCTATAATGATAAGAGATAACCGTTATCTATAGACACCATAGACGTTAAAGGCGTGTTGTATCTATAGACACCATAGACGTTAAAGGTGGACGTTTTAACAGTTACTCTAGTCTCCTAAACTAAACATAACACTATCTTTATGGTTACAGTAATAGGTAAGGAGTCGACCTACTCGCGCAAGTTGGTTCACATTCTCCACTGAGGACCCGGGTCCGTGACCAGCACAAGAAAAAATATTTGCTGACAAAACCGATATTTAAAATAAATGATTAGTATGAACTATGTTCTAGAGAATGCATGCAGATATATTTAAAAAATATAAAATAAACAGATGAATTTCCTTATACACTGTGTTGTATTTTAAATATTAGCTACCTAGAATGAACCTGAGGATGAAGAAGAATATGGACGCGAAATCTGGAAATATCACTGACTAATTTAGATATTATTGATGAAAAATAGTCCTAGTCTCAAAGTGATTTTACATATTTGACGAAGACCCATGACCCTTATGACGTTGAAAATTAAGTTGACAAAAAATCTAAGAAAAAATTTAGATTATGTAGCCTCTAAAACTAAATAATTCAGAATATTTCTCCTAACATACTTTCAAATACCACTCTTGTGCGATTTTACAATAACTATTCATGGTTCCTGTTTAAATATGTTGTGAGTCTGCCCACATACCTTGAATATTTTCTGCCACTCTCGTATCTGCTTCTCTCTCGAGGCGCAGTGCGTCAGTTGCTCCTTAAGTTCACTTAGAGTTTCCAACACCTTCTCCATATCTGAATTCTCATCGTAAAACCATGGTTGCTGGATGAATAACGAAACTTAGTAGAGATGATAGTTGTTATTGTTATTCTTATTTTATTATTTTTAAATATTAGAGCAATTACAGACCAACGTAAGACCAAGAGTTTTTATCTTTTCTTTTTCTTACTCGGATACCTCCCACCTTCAAGATGATGTGGACTTCATACAAAAATTTCCGGGAAATTAAAATTGAAGTTTTAGAGTTACAAACTTTTGATTTTAACTTGCATTTATTCATTCTTTTTGTTTAAGTAATATACATTTATTTGACTTGTAAGCTTAATTCAGTTTTTTTATCTTTGTAATCTACAGCCAAACCGCTAAAGTATCATCGACAGGTGTTATTAAGAATTTCAGAAACCAAGATGTACATGGGGCACACTAAAAGTTTTGCACTTCTAGTCAATCTGGACTATTTGAATTTCGAATGTCATATTTTTAAAACGTTGCAACTTTCTTATTAATAACAAAAAAGAATTGGCGGGAAAAATGTGAATTTCGCGCCAATTGTTTTTTTATCACACATCAAAGTTCTACACGCAACTAAAATGAAAAAAACTATCTTCACGCCCATATCAACCAAGGCACAGAAGATACTAAGCCCCACAATGTGATAGGTGGCAAGCCTATCGCCAACCGGGTACATATCCAATCCCGAGCAACGTTTTTTTTTTATTAGAAAATTGGAAAAACCCAATTTCCTTTTTATTGCCTGACCCGGGATTTGAACCCGGGACCTCATGCAATCAAGTCCAACAACTGAACCGCTAGACCACAAAGGTGAAAATGGAATAAACGAAAAGATTTTAGAGCGATGTTTTTTTATGATTTTATTCTCTTTCTCCGCAAGACTCTGCCATCTTCAAAATGCTTTTGGGAAAGAAGCACCTTGTTTGAGCAGCGTCAGGAGATGGTTTGCTGAATTTGAGAGAGGTCGAGTTTCTTTACATGACGAATTTCGTGAAGGGCGGCCTTCGACTGCTGTCAACGAAAATAATGTGGCTACTGTTAAGCGGTTAATTGAAGAAGAAGTAAACCCCCGGAATACCTATGAGACAATTCGAGGACTATTGGGGATTGGTATGAGCCAAATTCAGAAAATTTTACACTAAGATTTGAATGTTCGGAAACTTTGTTGTCGTTGGATCCCTCATAAACTGACAGCGGAGCAGAAGCGGGCTCGCGTGGAATGGTGCTCACAGATGCTACTGAAGTACGACCACGGACATTCTAATGCTGTTTATGACATTGTCACAGTATTGTTTTGAACCCCAAAAAAAACAGCAATCTTGTGAATGGAAACGGGAATGGGAAATGAGAACAGGCCAACAAAAGTGAGACAGGAGACAAACGTTCGTAAAAAAATGATCGCTTGTTTTTCTCAACTATGGGTCCCATCTATACAGTTCCGCTTGAAGATCAAAAGAGTGTTAATGCCGAGTGGTATTCTAGCATTTGCTTACCCAGGGTATTAGAAAAAGTTCGCTAAAGACGACCCAAAATCCGCATTCTCCTATACCATGGTAACGCTTCTTCACACACGGACAACAAAACAAAGTCATTTTTAGCTTCCGAAAAAGTACATCTCGTCACACATCCTGCGCATAGCCCCGACCTAGCATCCTGTGATTTCTGTATTTTCCCCAAAATCAAAGATTTGATGAGAGGTTTTACTTTTACCAACTTTGAAGAGGCAGTGATAGCGTTCAATCAGCACGTAGAAAACATGTCTTCAGATCTGTGCCTCCTGTTTTAAAAAATGGTTCGGTCGCATGAAAAAATTTTTAAAATGTAAAGGAGATTATTTTGAAAACCAATAAACATATTATTTTGGTCATATGTTTTTTTTAAGTTACGCAGAACTTATAGTGTGACCTACGAATATGTGAGAAGCGACTCCCTATAGTCTACAATTTATCTACAACTACTTTATGTGCGTTTAGAAAATGGTGAAGTCATCAGTCAAAATGAACGCCTCCGACTAATTTATAATTAAAATCAGATGTTCTGATCCTGATTCTGAGCTGATGATTAAATTTTTTTGGGAACGTTCCTAATTTGGTATTGTCACATTTATATACGTTTGTACATTATAGCAGTCAAATAAATAAAAGACTATCATGGTAACATACAGCAACTTGGTCCCTCAACTTGTTTACATCCAGCATCAGTTCCATTATGTCCTTGCCGATCTGGGTGGCAAACAAGCCCGCTAACTTGCTGCGCGTCTCTAACCGAGCATCCACGTTCGTCCTCAGTGTACCCAGGGCTATGCTTAGACCTACGTCAAAATTATAAAATAAAATATCATTTCTACTTCATTGCAATTGTTTTTTTTTTATTGTTTTAAGGTATTTAGATTTTTAGAGATAGACCTATCAGCTTTTTGCACTCTTTGCACTCTAACATATGTAAGCTTTTTTCTTTTTTAACTAGTACCATGACTTGTGAATGAATAGTGTGACAGCTCTTCATAATTTTATTGGACAAAAAAGTTTCACACAAATTTAACTAAAGTAATGTAATGCAGCAAGGTAAAATTAAAATTGCATCACTTTTTTTTGGAAAAAATCTTGTATAGTAACTAGCCAATTTAACTTTAAGTTGTACAGTAAGCAAACGAAATGTCTGACCCCCTTACAGTACTTTGAAAGTATTAAAAGAGGGTAAAATATTTCGTTCGTTACTGTACAATGTTCTGCTGCTTGGGCGATTGCTACGTGCCTGAACTAGACCAAGTACCGACTTGATCTAGTTTAGGCACTAGTACCTACTTGTCTTGGTTTTGATTTGCTAGCGCTAAAGGAGTTTTCTGTATGACTTACCCAAATACTCCGTCATATCGTCAGGCGGTATAGGAATATTGAATTCGCCCATTAGGTCGTACAACTCTCTCAAGTACTCCAACCGTTCTTCCAGCTTGACCACCCGACCTTCCAAACCGTCCATAAGGAAGTTAAACGCCACTATTTCTGCGGCACTATCCGGTTCTTTGGTGATATCATTGTGTATAGATTCAATCCCAGACAATATCTCCTGGATGCAGTCGTGGCCAATACTAAAAGTTGCGAGTTCTTTTTGTTGTAAGGCAGTTTACAAGTATGTAACACCCTTAGAATGCGCAATATAGATATTCATTTCTTTACACGAGTATAAAAAAGTCGGTCGACTTCCAAATGAAAGCTGAAGCATATATAGCGTTAACAAAAAGGTTTGCTTTCGTAGATGTAAGCTCTGCATTTAAAGAGAAAATGATTTTCTCTTTGAAGTGACAAGATGGTTTTAGCCAATGTGGATTAATTACACAGATACTAGAACTTGTGGGTTTTGTGATGCTTACTAATCGCCACCGCCCATCAACATTGCCAACTCAAGGAATCTCACAGCTACGTTTTGCTAATTTGTAACGTATTCTAGCTCATTACTTAAAGGTTCTAAAGCCACGTCCCTTCTTATATATATATATGAGGAGGCATACGAGCAATGATGGAAAGTGATCACCGTCGCGCACGCGTGCCTCACCTTTAGTAAATATGACTTTGGAATTATAGCATTAGCTAGCTGGTACCGTACCAAGTGACTGCACTTTGGAGGAGTGTAAAACTTGAGCAACTGAAATGTTCGGTATGACATTTGGTTAAATATCGTAGCTTGCAATTTAACAATATATTCAGATAAATTGGATCTAATAATGATGCAATAAAATATCACGTTCCATGTAACAGAGAAGATTTGTTGCATACTTACTCAGGTGTTGTCACTTGAACAACTTCAAACAATCTTCGCGGTTGTGGCCTGAACAGCTC
>NJDC01001868.1:576667-590692 GCA_002245475.1 Calephelis virginiensis | reverse complement strand
TGAGCAACTGAAATGTTCGGTATGACATTTGATTAAATATCGTAGCTTGCAATTTAACAATATATTCAGATAAATTGGATCTAATAATGATGCAATAAAATATCACGTTCGATGTAACAGAGAAGATTTGTTGCATACTTACTCAGGTGTTGTCACTTGAACAACTTCAAACAATCTTCGCGGTTGTGGCCTGAACAGCTCTTGAAAGGGGCAGAGGCATAAAAACAGTAAACCAAGGGGCTGATAGCTGACAACTTCCTCAATCGCTTCCATCTGCTTGCCAAGCTTCTCACATAATTTCCTAAAAGCGTTCACATCTCTTTCATTTTTAATTAAATCAACATCCATTTCATGTGCTTCCCTGAAGTTATCCATAAAGTCATTCATGCGTCTGAGAAACATCCAAACGCATTCGTAAGCAAAGTGGAAAGAGTAAGGTATATAGGTTATCTCCTCAATCATTTTCTTGTCCTGATTCATTAAGAAGTAGAGATTTGGGGACTGGCCCGCTGACCATTCCACTTGTTTCCCCATTATCGTAGGTTGTATGAATATTTGCAGAGTTTCTTCGTTGAGGAAGTTGTGGAAGGTCCTCACATATTCATCCCAATAACTAGTAATTCTCTCCATGTAAGTGGACATAACTTTTTCGCTTGGGTTCAGTTGCACTTCTCCCGAGGGTAAAACATAAGCGTCTACTTGGAACAGGGCCCACTAAAAAGATATAATATATAAGTATAACCTGGGCGAATTTTTTTCTTTCTTTAAATCTTGTAAAGATCTAATAAGTCTTTGAATTCTATTAGACATAAAAATCTTTAGCCATTTTGTTTACTTTCTGACCCCCTAAGTAAAAAGAGGAGCGTTTAATTTAAAGTGTCTGTGTAATTTCAATGCGGACGTTTTTGTTTTAAAAGCCGATAGGATGGAGATGATTTTTAGTTACATTAGGAATACCTTTTTTCGAAGGTTATCATATTTTTGTAATTTTTAAAAGCCTGTTAAAAAGTACCTTACAAGTGTCGGTGTCCCTGGGTACCGCTTCCAGCACCTCATCGACACATGTACCATTGAGCAGCTCCGCTGAGGGAGTGTACTCGACGTGCTTTCGGAGCAATGCCGCCATCTTCGTGTTGGATAGCTTCGTTAGACGGTACAGCATGTAGTTTGTCATATAGTCTGCCAGTTTTATGAAACTATAACAAATGTAATTATTAGCCCTATCACAAACATATTAATAAACTTTAAATTTTATATTGTCAGCTTCAAGGTATGATGCGACTTGTGAACTAATTGAAAAATGTGGAGAGAAAAGTGTAAAATCTTATACTAACAGACCCAGGTAATGTCTCTTAAGACTTTTTAACATCACCTACAAAGAGAAATGACAAAATACGAAACCTCATATATTCGATATTTCTGCCTGATCGTCAACCAGCCATCAAAATGAAATTGTTTCAACTGCTATAATCTAAAACTATTAGGACCACACAGACGAAGCTTGGTATTCTGTCAACCACTTAACGATATTTTTAATCAACTAAATTTAAATTAAATAATTCAACATAGATTGTATAGATTAATACACGCAGGGTGTCTATAGACAGGTCTCTAATAACATTATGGTTCCTGAAACATTTTTGGAGGGAACTTCTTTATCAACGATTTTCATACTGCGTTCTTCGTGATTTTTGTTTCGCCGGCCGGTATACTTCAAGTTAGCCTGTGAGGTAGCCTTATCTCACAACGCGTGGTAGGTAAGTACATATTTTTTTTAAGTTAAACTTATTTTCGGTTACGCTCCAGGAACAATGAGGCCATAAAGAAGTTTCCCTTCTTACGGGTTTATAGATTTTTTACTTACTATCAAAGAAGAAAAATGAGGAGTTTTGGCGCCATCGAGAGAAAAGATAGTCGAAGTTTTTTCATAATTATTGAATTTCGTGTTAATATTGAGTGAAATTAGTCAATTTTGGTGGCATTTTGTACAATAATTTTGTTCAGTAAAAGTGCACAAATGAAATAATTATAAAGAAATTAGCGCGTCATATATTTTCTCGTTGCCGCCAAATCTCGTTATACGGAGCTTGTGTAAAAAGGCCACCGCTTTGCCCAAGAGCCTGACATGACTTATTGACGACTTACGACTGATGACTAATTAAAATTAATTGAAATTGATAAAAAATTTGATGCAAATTTCTACTTGACTAATGGCTAAATACTAACGTGAAGGCCAATACTTAAAAAAAGAAGAAGAAAAATATTGTCAAAAGTTGGGATTTTTTATGACGAATCATATTAATGGACAGTTCCAAAATTTCGATTATAACTGATGGCTAATTTTACACTTTCAGTGCTACCTGGCAAGTCTCTCGCAGTACTTCCTTTTGTTGGCTTTCTCGGTATATGTCATGCCTCCAGTAGGTTTTCCCCTGATGATCTGGAAGGGAGGAAAATTGCGGTCGTCGAATGTGAAACCCTCGTTGTACAAAGCCGCGTGACACGCAGCCGTCAACACTTCCAACAAAATTGAGCGAAATTCTATCAATTTATCACGAATATATTCTATGCGTTGCATCTGCAAATAATATATTAGTTTTTTATGTATCTACTATGATAGCGAAAACGGGCGTCTGTCTTGGTTGTAAGAGATAACTATCGCGTAAAATACCAAATAAGTTACTGAAGCATTGCTATTTCAGGCCACGCACTCACTCCAGTACGGAATACGACAGCAGCGGCAGGAATAGGTAAGTAGCAACCTGGGAGAGCTGTTGCACAGTTTTGCGAAAATAATTACACGTATTGGCAAAGAAGTACCAAAATATTTTCTTTTCGATTTCAGGATTTAGACTCAGCCAGACGGCAAGTTTCGTTTTCTTGGCACTCAATACTCTTTGCCAACCTTGCAACGGGGCTTGGCGTAAATTAGGTCGAGTGGCTAGCGTACACGCCTATAATTACGCCGAACAACCGCGAGGCTCGGGTTCGATTCCCGACGGGGGCAGGCATTTGTGTGATGAACATTTAAAAGTCTGCATTTCCGGGTCTGGGTGTTCATTAAATTTATTCTAGTACCTATCTAAGTATTTCTATGTATTAGAATCGTTAACTAACACCTATAACACAAGCATATAATTTGCTTACTTTGGAGTTAAATTCAATTTGTGTAACTTGTCCAGAGATATTTATTTATTTATTTATATGTAGGATGAACGCACACGTTCAAATATTTCTCTGCATTTCGGATTTTAACTTATTTGTTCACCTTTTTTTTTGAGTATTGATATATAATATGTCACTTCCATATTACAAAACGTACGATTTGGAAAAAAGTGTGGAACGATCTATAAAACGTGCTATAAAACCAAAAAGATCTAACAAAATCAGATTAAGCATTAACCTCCTACCCCTCTCCCACGGGTACCCCTTTAGCGAGTGGAATAAAAGTATCGTATAATCTTCATCGGAATATAAGGTACCTACCAGCCAAATGTCGATTGGTTAAGTAGAGTCGGCGCGAATCGCGGTCGGGATACAAACAGACGGATAAAAATTCTAGAAATGAGTTTCGCTGCCCATTTTTAGTCGCCTGCATATATTTTTTTAATATCTTAATTCAACGTACATACTTCACTCTTCTACATCTTTGTCACCTGTCAAATGAGTTTAAAAGTATTTTAATCTATCATGTTTTTTGTGGTAGTCAAATTATTAGTCATACCTGTACTTCAATAAAATAAAAGAACGCAGTGTCATTATCCCTGGATATGTCACAGAAACTTTTCATATACATGTCACAGCACATGGCTTGGATGTGCAGGAGGGCTTTTCCCAACACCGGAGTCAAGATGAACAATTTCTTGGCAATTTTTGTTCGTATTTTGCTATACTTCCGGAATAATATTGATTTTCGCCATACGTAAAACGCTTTCCAATATCGGTATACGCTAAAGAATTTTATCTGTAAAAAATAAATACTATCACGTCCATTTTGTCATGATTTTAAGATGTAAGGGCATAATAAGGTAAGTTAAGCAAAAAATGGCAAGCTGTTACACAGGCTACCTACCTACTAAAAATCAGATTTCTCTTTACCATGCAATTGTCATCGTTTAAGACTAAAAGTAAGAACAAATAAAACTGAAAAACTAGAAAAAGACGCTTTTATATATAGCTCGACTAAAAAGTGGAAAATATTTTTGTATTATGTTTAAATGTAAATACATTTTATCTTAAAAAAGTACCTATTTCTATCAGAAATCAGATTCTACCAAATTGATATACCATAAGCATGTTTTTTTAAACTACTACTTATGCCTATGTCAATCTGATGACCAGTTACTTTAAATAGATGCCAGATGGGGCTATTTCCAGCCAAAAAGTAAATAATGTAAATATTTATGCTAGCTTCTAGCTTCGCTTGCTTGCCAATAATGTAAATTAATACAAAATACTTACAAATGGTATTATTCTGACGTATGATGTGAATGATGCAATCTATCTGTTGCTCTTTCACGTCTAAACTACTCAACCAATTTTAATGAAATTCGATATGAATCTATTTAGTGGTTCGAGTTCAAACATAGGTTATATTCGTTTCCAAAAATAAACCCCAATAGAAAGTATAATAGAGGATGAAAGTTTGTATGAAAATCATATCTAATAAATCTACGTTGACGGTGGCAAACTCGTGTTGAAAAAATACCCGTAGTGAAAATTCAAAATAGCACTCCAATACGCCCGTTTTTTTGAATATCTACTAACAAATAAACTATCTTATGTATTTGTCGGTGTCGGTGGTAAGTAAAGAACACTTACGTCTGTTAGCTTCACAAACGTCGTGTACTCTTGTTCCCAGTCAGGAAGTTTGGTGAAGACCATCTCGTTCGTAAAGTGAGTCACTCCACAAGGACTGATGGTGAGGTAGTTTTTGCGGTCTATCTCCTCGTACGGTACTACCCTGAAGGTATATTCGAAATATGGATTACCAGCTAATTCCCGCTTTTCTTTCTGCGAATACCATTACCAGTACCCAGAAAAGAGCTCTTAGTAAACTCTCTGTACTTATGTAATATTAGGTTATCGCAGTTGATGAAAATGTGTAGCTTAATATCAATATATAGATAGGTGTTAGTTGACCAGGTGAACTTCTTTAGTCCTTATTTGATATCGTACTGACAGAAGGCAATCCAGCAGTTTAGTACTGACAAAAACGTGGCAAAAAAATGTACATGTACCTACATACAATTACTAGCTGAACCTTTTCATTATAATAACTGACAACAAAAAAATAATTAGCAAAATTTATCCATACGTTGACACGTGAAGGGCCAGGCAACAACACTGCGTTGCGGCGTCGCATCGCAAAAATCTACGACGCCGCACAACGCATTGCGGAAATCCCCGATGTGCAGCCGCAACGTACAAATCTGCGATACGACAACGTGCTGCCGTTTAAACGGTGTCCATACTTTGTATATTATCACAATTCGAAGCCAAAAAATTAAAAACAGAAGTATAAAGGGGAAGAGTGTACAAGTTTATATTCAAAAATTTGAGGAGTTAAATACTGCTGAATGTTTGTTAACTGGGAACTAAGACCTCCGATGTCACTATTAAAATAATTACAAAATTAGTTTCTGAGTATGTTAGCTCCTGTTCACTTTCGTTTGGTGTTTTGTGTAAAATTTGCAAAGAATCGTCAACAAACATTTCTTCAAACGTTTGTGCGCCATCTCGATTCAATACAATTTTTTTTTGTATTCATAATTGTCAGTAGATAATTGGTGCATCTTTTTTTCTGTTTCTTTTCTTAACGCAAGCAAAAGTAGAACATGCGCAGTGTGGTCCATGTCTCACTAGAAACTGAACCGTTGGTTACCGTCTTATCGTACGATGTCGTATCCGATGAAATTTTTGCGTTGCGAGATCGCATCGTATTACTGTGCGACGTCGTTTATGCGATGCGACGTCGCAACGCAGTGTTGTGGCCTGACCCTATGACCAAGGGAAATGAGGGTTAAATAGTTAATATAATACATAAAATGTCAAGCAATGAAGTGTTTGGCTTGACGTGTGTGTAATAGATCGGCCCTTACGTCTAGCGTTTATGGACTACGAGAAAGCCTTCGATTCGGTTGAGACATAGACGGTGCTTCAGTCATTAAAGCGGTGCCGCATCGACTATCTACACAGCGAAGTGTTGAGGTGTTTGTACGAAAAAGCCACTATGGCAGTCCGATTACAGGATCAGAGCTCGAAACCGATCCAATTGCAGAAAGGTGTAAGACAGGGAGACGTTATTTATCCGAAACTATTCACTGCTGCACTGGAAGATGTCTTCAAGCTTCTGGACTGGAAAAGACTCGGCATTAATATCAATGGCGAGTACCTACATCACTCACCTTCGATTCGCAGACGGTATCGTGTTCATGGCGGAATCGCTGGAAGACTTGAACAAAATGCTCGGTGACTTCGATAGAGTTTCCCAACAGGTGGGTCTTAGGATGAACTTGGATAAGACGAAAGTCATGTCCAATGTTCATGTTGCACCTATGCAAGTTCAAGTTGGGAACTCAATTCTTGAAGTTGTTAATCAGTATATATACCTAGGTCAAACTGTTCAGTTAGGTAAATCCAACTTCAAGAAAGAGGTCGAGCGCCGAATCCAACTCGGATGGGCAGCGTTAGGGAAGCTAAAGGGTATCTTCTGGCTGGTGACCGTGACTTGTGGCGCTCTTTGGGGGACGTCCTCCGGCTGATGATGATGATGATGTGTGTAATAGAGGAATAAATCCAAAGAAAAGATGCGATTACTTACTTGAGATAATACGGTGTAAAGTACACATTCTGAGGATGTACTGCATATATCATATACAGGAATCCACAGGACGGGTTATTGCGCACATAGTCGATTACCTCCTTTTGTGAAGCGACCACCGGCTTGATTTTTAGCGGATCGGTAGTCGGGTCTACTCTATTGTCAATGTCAACAGGACCCTTTATTTTCAATTTCTTTTTCTTTTCTTTGCCTGTATTGAAGAACGCAATTTAGTGCATATCTGATTTTGGGTACTTATTTTTTTGATTCCTTTTATCTTATACATATCATATACATACATATATACATTGCATATACTTCCGATGTATATAGGCCAAACTTCCTCTTCATTCATTATATTGTTCATACAAACATTCCGATCAAGGAGACTCGACACCACTTTCTGATAAAACCAGATTCTGGAATGTCCACCTTGGTCTGCACAGTTACATTTATTAAAATTTGCATTGAATACCAGTTGTGTCAAAATTTCATCTCTCGTTAATACAAAATCCGAAACCGGCGTGTTTGTATGAAAAGGGTTATGAATGTGAAGGAAGCAAGACAGGTTTGTCAGGATCGTGAGGTCTGGCACTCGATACTCTCTGCCTACCCCGTAAGGGACTTGGCGTGAAGATATGTATGTATGTATGTATGTTAATACAAAATGATAGAAGCAACGGAAAATGCCATTTATTAACTAAATATCAAATAAAATAAAAGTGGTTAAACTGCAAAAAAAACTAATTCAATTTCATGACTACCATCGTCTTGGTAAACAATAATATCTATAAATTTTAAAGAAAGAAATAATTTTGCCCCAGGTTTCCTAGCTGGGGCAAAATAGGACAGGAAGGAGGAAGTGCTAAAATAAAAGTATCTTAAGAAACACAACTGTATGCCTATATTATGTACAAAACTCATAAATCCTTGCTTGGATTTTTATTAAATTTACATGGGACCACTTGGGTGCATTTTCCTAAACGGCTTTTTTCTGTCTTCGGTAAAATTAGTATTTGAAAAAAGGAATATTGTTCTTAATTATTTTTTAATATACAATTACTAGTTATTGGGTTGTGGCAAAAATATTGTTTGCCTAAGACTTTAAATAAACATACATACATACATATCTTCACGCAAAGTCCCTTACGGGGTAGGCAGAGAGTATCGAGTGCCAGTCCTCACGATCCTGACAAACCTGTCTTGCTTCCTTCACATTCATAACCCTTTTCATACAAACATGCCGGTTTCGGAGACTCTTGACACCACCCTCGGATAATATCCGATTGATCTGATCGTGAAATGTCAGCCTTGGTCTCCCCAGGTACCTACATCCATCCACATTCGTATTGTATATCTGCTTTGTCAATCTTTCATCTGTCATTCTTTCCACATGACCGAACCAGCGGAGCATGCCCTTTCGAATTTTAACACCAACACTTTCTTTCAATCCCACTCTTTCTCGGATTTTAAATAAAGGTAAAAATAAATACATAAACCTCTATTTTTATCAAATCGGTGCTGTCACTCTACTTTTTTTAGAAACAAAAAAGCATATACACTAATAAAACCAAGTAAGTTAAGTATATAATTAATCCTGTTTCATAGAATATTAGTTTTATTATTATTTTTTAGCAAATTTTATTACGTAACTGACATTTATTATTAGTGACAGGCACAAACGTACTTGTCCTGCAAAATGTTCTCATATCGCTGGACAAAAGCAACTTAAACCTAACTTGAAATCGGCGAGTCCAACAGTGTCCTCGCCCCAATATTATTTCCCTTGCTAGCGTGCGCTTGTACGCAGTCCGGACAGATATGTGTCAAATCACTACGTATTCACGCCAATAACGTAAGTACCTACACCATTTTAGTTGCTCCTGGACAAATATTTTATAGTATCGGTGGTTGCATTTTTCTAGTGTAATGAGTATTATTATTATTATTTTTTGGTTCTAACAGAAATAGTAAGTGATTTAGCTTCATTGATTGTTATTGAATTTATCCTAGATATTATGAATTTTTTATAATTTTCTGAAATGTGTTCTATTTCTCACATGGCTATACTCATATCGCTGTCATCGGTGGTCTTTTTTACCACCGATGTGATAATTTACACCGAAATGATAAGAAAAATCATTCGGTGACCAAGGTATATAAAATCGGTGTTTTGATTTGTGATCAACGCACAGTTTTGTCACATCGGTGGATCGCTTTTGCATATCGGTAGATTGCTTTTTCATCTCGGTGAGCCGATTTTTTTGGCTCACCTAGTCCCAATAAATAAATTGAAAAGGTATTTCCAACTATTTAGAATCGTATTATTATTTCGGATTCTTTATCAGGCCAGTATCGGAATAAGATCTTTTATAAATTATGGCTCAACTCAGTTTTTACTGCTTTTCTCTAACTTAATATTATGGAACTATAGTGAATATGGGCAGCGGAAAGATGCCGCAAATGGAGTAGGCGGACTACTAAAGAGAATGGTGAATCAATTTGTTGCAAGCGATGGTGATATGAATAATATAGATTCTTTTCTAAACTATTAAAAGTCTGCTCTCCAAGGCGTAAAAAAAGGTACTGTAGAAGAATATGAAGTGGAAGAAAAGGACTGGCTTCTCCCTACTAATTGGAACACATTCGTGTAATACTACAAGTCAGACAAGTAGTTTGGACTAAAGAAACTAAAAATCGTTCAGTTTTACGTCGTCTTTCTTGTAAAGAAGATTAACGTATAAAATATTTTGGCACAAGCCCACAAGCCGAACAATTAGACTTCCACAATTTGTCTAGTAACCACGAAATTAAGTCTAAGCTTCAGCTTGCTACTCCCAGTAATAGAAAATCTATCACTAAATCAAATATAAGTAATAATTAAAAATGCGATTATTGTATTGTGGTTGTGATTAATGTATGTAAGATTCCTATTTTTATTGTTGTTAAACTTATAAGACTACAATATTTTAAGTGTAGACACGGCAAGTTATTAAACGGCAATTAAATTATTAGCTAGATCGTCCACAGTAATAAACAAGTGACTTTAAGTGATTTTTGATTTTTTTGCACTTCATTTTAATAAAGACAATGATAATAAAAATAAGTGCATTTTTAAACTCTTTGTACCTATAGTAAATCCATTGTAATAGTAAATTATATGAAATTATTTCAAAATTATGTCTTATCTGGATTGAATTAATGAATGTGTTCTATGATAACCTTAGTTCAGGTCAGCTTAGTTCAGTTCTTAGTCACTCTTGTAAAAATAATTTAGGCACCTATTAACTGTATCTCAAAGGTGAATATAGATTACCATATCGCTGGATATATTTATCATTTCGGTGGATAAGCTTTTCATATCGGTGTACATGAAACAATAATCAGTGCCGTATTGTGATATTAGTGGAAACAAGAATTCAAAATTAATTTTCTCCTTAGTCTCAAATGATACATGGATGATACTAAATTTAGGGATATCTACTATTGTAAAGATTACTAAAACCTGAAAAATATGCAAAAAATAGATAAATGAAAAAGTTCACCGATATGATAAAAAAATGGTATTTGTTGACATTCACCCACTTTGGAATCACTACACACATTGATATTTTTTGTGAGGGGACCACTGAATTAGCCGTTATAAATAAGCATTTTATTTTTTTTGCCGCAAGACTGACAGCTAATAAAAAAATATAAGAAAAAATATCGTCTTGTGCTCGTTTTTTTTGGATTTTTTTGATTTAGAATAACATTTTGAAGTATTAATTCCTCTTACAAACATCACGCCCTATAAGGTAGAGTTAAATACTTTTTTAAATAAAATACCCCGGGTTCGATCCTTGTTTTAATTTTCTATAAAAACATCGTTGCCTTGGATTAGATATGTACCTGGCTGACGATAGGCTTGCCACTTATTACGTTGTGGGACTTAGTCTTCAGGCTAGTCGTGGTCCTCGTGTATGCCCGTTGTGAACGCTTCGGGGAAACGGACTATATGTTTTTTTTAGATAAAGTACCATTGGTTTCAGAAGAAAGAAGGAGGATCATTTTGATATAAATTCGAATGTTAAAATAATAAAAAAAAAATATGAAAAGTCTGACTGCTACAAGCTTTCAAACTTTTTTTGAAAAGCGAAAGAATTTGTCAAGAAAAATGATCAGGGGCACTCAGTGACTGGACATTAACTTTTCGCAATTTGTATCGCTACCTACCTTCGTCTAGTTTTATTGGCTCTAATTGAATCTTGGGGGTTTTGCGCTCTTTTCTAAATCTTTCCTCTTGAGCTTCTTGAAGACCAGTCTGCAACATTGTACACAATTATTATATGCACAAAGTTTTATGTAGATTTACTCTTGTAAGTGTAAGCTCCTTATCATCGCATCACGGTCTACTGCAGACCAAATGACATCAGTCTGGAGTAATAAAAAAATGTTGTTTATCGTAGGCGGAAACAGAGCTACAAACTCCCATACTACCACTCTTTTAGTAGGTAGTCCTAATACGGAACTTACACCTCAAACACCAGTGGGTCTTAGTAAAAATTTGGTACGGAAGCTACAATATAGACTGTAAATGTAATTTATTCCCGAAGATCATCATTATGATAGGTTAGCGCACAAGCACGCCTAACTCTTGATGGTAAGAGACAACCGTGGCCTATAGACTCTATAGACGGTACAGGTGCATCGCTGTCCTACGGTCAGGATGTTAAGTCTCTTATGTAAGTCTACCGGCTACCCTACCCTCCGGACCGGAACATTGGGAAAGTTTGCTGTCACAGAATAGCCACCCCTACCCCTGGATTAAAATTGATTCTTAATAAAATTTTAAAATTATTTATTATTATTTATATCCTACATAATATAATGTTTTATTTATTCGAAGTAAGTATTCAAGAATACATTTTTCGAAAGTCAGCAAATTGTGCACATACAATTGTTTTATTTTTATTTTTACCTATTTAATTAAAAATAAAATCTCACATGTCTTTGCAACAATAACATACATAAAAAATATAATAAACTACATTTGCTATAACTACATATGCTCAATAAAATACAATAAGTACGCCATAGCCTGCCCTTTTTGGGCAACGTTCAAAATAGTGCGTACACTAAGGCCCACTTGCACAGAATTCGTAGGGTAATTATATAACTCCGAGGTTCTAAACTCGAAGTTAATTTGTCAATGTTTAACTCGGGACTTATCTTGCACGAACAAAAATTATCCCTGGGTATAGTAACCCACCACTTTTACTCTGTAAACTCAAATTCATTCAATCTTTTTACATCAAGCCAAATATGAAAGGGCGAATAGGTAACATATTACATAAGTATTCTCATATTTTTCTCGCAACAGGAATTTGTTATTTATGTATTTTTCTTTATGTCAGACACAAAAGGACATCGTGTTTAGTGATTTATTTTCAATAATTTTAACAGCTTACATCACAGCTTATAAGCTGTTTTATTTTGTAAAAACAATTTAGTAGTTATTTATTTCGTGTTTCGCATTACTTTTTAGTAATAAGATGAATAAGAAGCCACATTTACGGCTTCCGAATTTCACTAATAGCGACAGTTTTCTCCTTAGTGATATTATTTTTAAAAATAATAATGTTATTGAAAAAATAATGTTGGTGGATGTGGAACACCACCAAGACGACCTGATGACTCTCTGCTAGGCATTACCCACCACCACCCATGGCCTACGACGGCTACGACGCGGTCATACGGACCGCGTCGTAGCCGTCGTAGGAGATGCGCTGGGAACGTGTTGATGTTCCACTCAAGCGCACATTCTCTTCGTTCCCTACAAATTCTTACTACATGTCCCTAGGGAGCACTCTCCCCATTCTGGGGCTGACCCGTACACAATCACATTCTTGACCGCCGGCCGACTCTTCCATTTTCCTCTTTTTATGCCACTTCCATAGATACTCCCTAAAATGCGCGAAGTTCGCTTCCGAGAATACCGGGTCCGAGAAGTGTACCGTACCGGGTCATCTGGGGGATGACATAGTTATACAGACAATCATGTCTGCTCACTCCTGCGCATACAGCTGACAATCCTATAGCACGTGGTCCCGATATTCCTCGGCTTCCCCACACCCACAGACCCCCTACTACCCCGACCGACCGATAGGCCTTAGTCAGCAATATAAGTGCTGGCCTCTGCGCCTTAAGTAACCTAAGCAACGTATTATTGCCGCCAGATGGACGCGGCGTAAGTCAGGGTAGCAACAAATATTCTTACATACAGGATCCGTAAAGCTCGGTACCTAACCCCCCCAAGAGGACGCCGACACCCGTGACATCTTACCAAAACAGTTAGCCGCCCTAACCCAATAGACTGAGCATGTTCAGCAAAAGAGAGCCCACTGTCAATTACAACACCCAACAGGGTTGCACTGCCCACCGCCCTAATTGTGCTACCATCCATCCTGATTAACGGATCTCTACTGGACAAAATAAAAGGTTTGGCCCAACTATCGACGGGCTTTATACGATTTATGACGGAGACAGCGGTCTAATGCAATATCAAAATGTGTCGCCCATTGAAACAGAAGAAGTTCATGGAATGGAAATTGAAGAAGTTAAGACAAAATATGCTCATTAAGAAAAGTTGCGTTTATTATATTTCTTAAAAAAGTAAAATAAACAAACTTCAACTGAGATACATATTTCTTATTTTAGATAATATTTAAAAAAAAAGATTATTAGTTAGATTATTTATTTTCTTTTGAAGGAATTAGTGAATGATCTTCATCGTATTACGATTACAGTTAAGATTAAATCTTAAGCATGTACAGTATGGATGAAGTGGACCAAAATAGCATTTTTTTTGTGATTTAAGAGGAAAAAATTGCGTGATATTTGCCGAGACTCTCTTCTCTCCAACGTAAGATTAGGTGAGATTTGAATCGACCCCCTCCCCCCCTTAAACGTCCCACATAATTTGTGGACGCCCTTATTACTAAGTAATAGGTATTCCGTAGTAGATACATAATTAATATTAAATTAATTTTTACTTTTTAGTTTTGAAGTCGGTTTTAAGTAACGTAGCTATTTTAATTTAAGACTTTTTAGTTTATTGCCGATATGTTTAAATTTAATAAAAATAATCATCGACATAGGTGAAAATAGGTAAACAATGCTCATAACATAAAACGAATGGGCCTACCTGCATCAAATTTGTA
>NJDC01001868.1:516243-576226 GCA_002245475.1 Calephelis virginiensis | reverse complement strand
AAGCCCCTTTCTTTACAATCTCCTTCCATAACTGTGACCAGTGTTTGCAGCTCAGATGGTGTAGAGCCCAAAAAAAGCCGCATGAAACAAAAAAAGGATTACGAAAATCGGTCCAGAAACCACGGAAAATTCGGTGTACATACATAAAAAAAATATACCGGCCGAATTGAGAACCTACTCGTTTTTTAGAACTTGGTTAAAAATTAAAACTACCGCGACACTAATCATATGTAACAACTGCTTGACTACATTTTGTCGCTGCGATCATGCGTGGTTGCCGTACGTTGGAATCATTGTAAATACCAAATACAAACTAATCGACCACGCTCCCATATTCTACCTATTACTTTGTTGCGTTGAAAAATGTGTATAAATTACCAATGGCTCCGGTTCCTTTTCAACATATTCAATTTTCTCCACCAGCTTCTTGTGTGGTATATGAAATGGAACATCGTTAGTTCGCCTGCAAAATAAAATATTATAATTACAGGGGTGAATATTCATCGGTATAGTGAGTTTTAGGCCCTGCCAGTTAGAAAAAATGAGAATAGATTTTTAGGTATGTGGTAAGAGTGAAGATGCTTTCGGATCTTCTGATTGTAAGAGACCATCGCGACCTATAGATACCATAGATGTTATTGGTGTACCTACCCTACCCTACGGACCGGAACGTGACACTCATTATGGCGGCAGAAATAGGTAAGGCGCTGGATTCCTACCCGGAATTAGTAAAAGAATTTCAATCGAATCTTTTAAAAAATATATATTTTTTATCAAGAGTTATACACGTATTTCATGGCTTTAAATTGTTTTAAACCACTTCGTAGAAAGACTATCCATGGCACTTTTTATTGCAACTAATGCCTAGAAGTTGATACTGGGCGTTTGAGATATACCTACCTACAACATAATTTTTTACATAATATATCCCTTATTTTCAAAGAATACATTTCTTAAATCTATAGGTACTAACTATAATCATAATAAATAACAGATACATTAAAACATTAGATACTTGGAACTCCTTTACACCCTCGTAAAATTGATGTTGCATGTACTCGTATTAACAGTTTTAAACATAGTGCTGTGTTAGGATTCTTGTACAGTCTGACGGAGTCGAATCTATCGAGAATGAAAACGAGTACAATAATACTATTTAAATTATACGCTTCGGCTATATTTGTCAAGCTCCGGAAATCCGAATGTATTTTAACCCATTCAGTGACTTAGACGCGAATTCGCGTCCTAGCAAACGTTTTTCCGGTGCCATGGACGCGCATTCGCGTCCTTATATGACTTGTCTTGTTTTTTCTCGTTTCAATAGTATATAATCTGAAATTGAAAGTATACATTCAAAGTTAACAGTCTCAATGCGGCTCCTGGAATTTTTCGGAAACACGAAAACTACCTATTTAAATCATTGGTTTAACGCACCATGCCCTGGACGTTTAATCGCGGTGGTACGATAAATAAAACTGTGTGAGTGACAAACTGTTCAACACGATTTGTTTTGTATAAAAATACTCAATATCAATCTGTTTGGCGATGGCACTGTAATTATAATAATGAAAAGGATCGTGGTTGTGAAAAGATATGTGCACCTAAACAGATAAAAATCTTTTGTTCTCCAAACTAACCGATTCTTTTATATTGTAACGCCGCTCTTCTCAATTATCTGGTTTCCGGGAATAAAATTTACTTACCATTGGAAGTCATGTTCCGTAGCACCGACAAATACAACAATTACCTACTTATAATTTTTTTCATAGCAAGTAATGAACATTTATAGCAGTGCGTTTCAAATGTTACTGAAGCCATTTGAGAAGAAAATAGCAATTTTCGATAGAATTTTAGTTCAAAAAGTAAGTAAGTTAGTATCTTGACGCCCATATCCCCGAAGTGGTAGGCAGAGGAACAACCAGGGCACATACGACTAGCCAAAGATACTAGGTCTCACAATGTGATAGGTGGCAAGCCTATCGCCAACCGGGCACACATCTCGAGCAACCTTTTTTTTATTTGAAAATTGGAATAACCCTATTTTCTTTTTGTTGTCCGACCCAGGAATCGAACCAGGGATCTTATGCAGTTAAATCCGACAACTGAACCGCTAGACCAAAGAGGCGATTGATTTAATTTCAATTTGCCGGCGAATTCACGTCCAAGTACTTTATTAGAGGTGCCGTGGACGCGATATCGAGTCGAAGTATCGTTACCTTGTTTGTTACAAGGCATTCGGTTCAAGTTCATAGCATCGGCTAAGGCAATTAATGGGTTAAAGATATCTACTTAGAGTTGTTATTACACATAATTAATCATTTCGCTTAAATTTAAATTAGGGCAGCCAATTTAAAATAAAAGTTTAAACTGTAAAAATAGTAAAAAGTGTAAAGCCGAAGCGCTTAATTTAAATAGTAGTACTGTAACTCAATCGGCACAATTTATTGTTTTACAATTACCTTTTAGGGTTTCATACATCCTGAATGTCTGAAACGTATTTCACGGGTAGAACAAAGTTTTAAGTTTACTAGCTGTATCGGCGAACATTCTTTTGTTTGTATGTGTAAACTTAAAATGTTTGTCCTTTTCCTTTATTCTTATCTTTTAAATCCTCACTGGACTAGCACAAATAATTCAAAACTAAAAAGCCAAATCAGTCCAGCTGTTCTCGAATTTTAGCGAGACTGACAAACAGTAATTGATTTTTGTATATAAAAAGAACAAAGAAGAAGTAGAAGATAATTATTATGCCAACCTTTTATAGTATGTGGGAACTTGACGAATATTTCTTTGTAACGTTTCAATTGTCGGCAATGTATGCATTGACTTCGGTTTAGAATGTTCGCTATGCATTTTATTATTTATCTATTTATCACTAAAGAATAAGATAATGATATAATACGTGCTTATTACTTTTTTTATTAATCACTCAAATCTCCAAGGAAACCTGAAGGACCTAAAAAGCAATTTGAATTTAGATAAAGTTTCGCGCCTATTGCGCATGCCTCATTTTTCTAGAATTTTAGGCAAATGAATAGTTATGTATTATGCCTCGTTAGTGCCATTAGAGTTTATTTACTGGTTTGGAATAAGTAGCAAAAAAAATTACAATTTTTCATTATAATGTCGTTCCTGTTTTGGAGGCCCCTTTCTGGGGCCGGTTCACCATGCAACCATGTCTTCCGTATTTACATCGACGATACATCCCAATAGACGCCGCATATAAGGCAACACGATTCTGTCAACACATAAGTGTAATTGTTCTAATGAAGAATGTCACTTAAAAAATACGGAACAGTATCAACCAGGCAAAGAGTAAAGTAACTGTCCATAAAGGAACGACCAGGATTGTGACCCGTAAACATTGTCTAACGCGACAATGTTTACGGGTCACAATCCTAGTATATCCTGTATAAAAAATAAATAGAAAAATTAGAAATAAAAGGACTGTTTGTTCAATTAAATGATGCGGTAAAAACAGCCAGACTTCAAATTACCGAAATGATGGTATATTTTTGTGCATGTTAATTAATAATAACAACATTCATAATTACATTACATTATACAACATTTGTGTTTATTTGATATTTATCGGAGTTCATCATATACTGGTCTGTCATTGTTAGATGCGTGTTTATATCCCTTTCTTACACATGTGATTTTCAAGCTATCACTTTCGTTTGCATACAGCTAGTGATGTACTAATGTGTTCATCTATTTTATCGATAATTTTTATTTAATTAGCATATTTAATAGGATACCGGCGAGTTTTGGCGTCGTCGAGAGAAAAGATGGTCGAAATTTTTTCATAATTATTGAATTTCATGTTGATATTGAGTGAAAAAAGTATTAAATGACGGAAGCAAAATTGTCCTTTGACAAGACTACTTCGTCAAAACTTATGGTAGGCTCCCAACGGGGCTAGAATGAATATTTTCGTCTCGGCACGATCGCATCATTTCGCTTGGACGATGCGCCTTCTTTCAAAACGTCAGCGTTTCTTAAAAGTTCGCGCATAGCTTAAATGTTCATTCTGTAGCCTGGCGCAAGTTTATTCGAGTGCAATAACCGAATTATTTTCGGTTTTTTTAATATGTTTGATGTTAAGGTTTAGTATATTAAACAAAATGATAATTAAGTTTATAAAAGAAGAAATCGAATAGAGTAGGTACCTATTTACAGTTCACATAAACCATAAATGGCAAAATATGCGCTTCTACAGCAGGTAACATGGTAGTTGCGCAGTACTCATTTCAAGGTATTGGCTGGGATAAGTGCAGGGAAGTGAGGTATTGCATCGCGCGTATTGCGCTCTCGCTCATACTCGTGCTACGCTTTTGTCTTGTGTAAGACGCATTATAAAGAGTAAATAGTTCAAAAATATTAGTAACTGTGTGAAGTTTTAAAACTTTAAAGTTATTTTTAATTATTGCTAATTTAATGTGACTAGCGCGTTCCTTAACTAAACTTAATGTTTCTGATTCGGCAAGTGCACGAAAAGACCTGGGGGGTGATTATGTATCTCAGTTGTCAACTAAAACTGTAAAAATGTACACCAAATGACGTCATTTGTGTTTGCTATCTCTATTGTATTTCTGTTGGTCACTGGAGATAGCAAATACAAAACACGTCATTTGACAGCGAATCGATGTACATTCATCCATTTTGAGTTGGTAACTGAGTTACATAATCACCCCCCCAGTATAGCTAGTTTTTAATGATTTTTGAAAAATAGTGACCACTACTTTTACAACAGATTTCACGTTTTGAAGCTATTGTAATGTACATTTTTTTATAAATGAATGAACACACGCTATCATGCAGCAAAACATTAAAAAAACGATGGGTTGCACTCCGGGAGTGCCGGCAGAGGTGAAAACTTGAATATTAACGTTGTACATTTTTGATATTTTGGAATGGTTAGGGAATAATTTTGCACGAATTACTTTAATTATAAGTATGAAAGCACTATAATTTATGTGGTAGAATACAACATTCATTTGTAGCGCTATCGTACACAAACATGACAACTAGAACATTCGTACAAGCACCCTGCGCCGTCTTACAATTTTTCGTCTTACGAATCAGGCCACTTGTCCTGACGCGAGTATAGAAGTTTTTACCCATTCCAAAAAAAAGTGCCCAACGCCGCTAAAGAAGTTTTCACTTCAAAAATTAGACACTGTTTTACTTTTGACATAATGCTTAACTTAAGATAGATACACAAAGCCAGTCTTATGGCATTAAAGCTATCCACAGACTAGTAAGAGAACTGTTCATTCAGACCGCCATCTGGCGAACATTGGCGTTAAACGTATGCTAGAATTGAACTCGACATCTAACATTTGTATTTTTTTTAATTGCAAGTAAGCTGAAGAAGCTGACAAGTTATCTATACAGCCAAGTTTTAAAATGAAATAATGCAGGCAGGCTATTCCACGTTATTAATAATTTGAATGTGACTTTTATAATAAAAAAAACAATGATTTTATTCACATTTTATTTATTTTCTGTCAAAGATATTTCAATAATGCAATACATAATTGTAAATGTAACATGATGTCTAGCACAATGCTGCTGCCGAGTTGCTCTGCACAACCAAGTTTTTCATGACCTGAAAATAATATTAACTTAACGAACGCTCTTTGAGAAAGTCAAAATTGAGACATTGGAGGACTTAGTATCTTCCGTTAAATTTTAACCATCGAGCATTGCGTCAAAATTAAAAGATTTGTGTGTGCACATCACATTGATATTTATCACCTTATAATTCTGAAGACATTTCTTATTACCTACTACACTTTCGTAGAACCAGTTATAACGGTATTATTACCTAACGCATTCCAAACCTGGGACTTTACAACAAAAGAGCGTAGTTATTGCTTGCGGTCGGTAACGCTTCTATGGGATCTCTTGCACGACTAACTGAAGATCTAAGTTTCACAATATAACAGATGGCAAGCCTATCGGCAACCGGGCACATGTTCAGTTCCGGGCAAAGTTGCTTTTAATTTTGAAACTGAACATATATACACCTATTGATATAGTCGAATCTTACCCCAGACCACTAGATCACTGAGGCGACAGAGTACGAGTGCAAGTTTCAAGTATAGTACTATGCACAACTATTAAACAAAACTTATACATACCAACTTATCATTTAAGTATCAACAATTTTATTGAAGTGGTAGTAAACGGGCAGGGCATACGAATGATCAATGTCATGTTTTCTTGAAGTGAAGTAGTCGCCTTATCATCTAAAAACATATTAGTCTTTTAACTAAATAATAATAATAAATCTGTATGCAACATTTGCTAACTCCCACGGGGAGGAAAGAATAGGTATGTAGAAATAAAGCTACGAGTAAGTAGGTAATTTAAGAAATCGATTTTTGTCAATGTCCCTGTTTAGTTATGTACATGTAACAGTTATACTATCTACAGTAGTAGTTTCTTGTGGTTCAACGGTAGAAGTCTGATGCCCAGACCAAACTTTTAGGTTTTTACCAAACTACGGGTAATAAAATACTTAACAAAACGAGAACATTATGCTTTCGTAGATTTAAAAAGGCGAATTAAATCAATGCAACAATTTTTTTCAAAAGAAAACTGATTTAAATAATTTGAAAATATAACAGTTTTCATTTTGACTTTTGCGTCAATCAAAATTTAACAAATCTTGACATTTAGATGAACTCTTTGTTTTTTTATTTGTACTTTTTGGTTTACAATGACAGATTACGTCGCGTGGAAAAATAGCACTGTCACCGATACGGTTTATTTTTTTTAAATTTTCATGACATGGCGTGAAGCGATCACTGCCAGAGAATCTTCGAGTGAAGAAGACAAATATTTACTTATATTTATAATCAATTTATAATTAATATACACTTAATACAAAATACGTAACCTAAAATGATACAAATATAATAATTATTAACAGGTATCTTAAAAGACACGGTATTAAGGTTATTATACTAGCTTTACTTTATTTACATCTAATAGTTGCAGTGTATAATTTTTACCAACCTTTTATTTAGCTTGCAAAGTTTTTATGACATGTCACATAAGACACAATAGTAGAGTACAGTGTCTACATTTTATGACGCTTCAAGTGGCAAGTGGCAACACTGATATATTTATTGGAAAAGAAAGAAGACGCTGGTGTTGAGCGGTTGAGTGTGTCGTTATAAAAATTTGTGCGTGCTAATAATAACAAACGTTGCTGTAAATTAAGTGAGTATGAAGTTGATATAACTTAAAACTTGTGTAGTATTCAATTGTTTACAATTTCGTTATGAGTATAGTTCATATTTAATGATAGGATTGTTAGAAAATGTAAATACAACATAGCTAGGAAATCGTTATTCAGACACAACTTTCACCGATTCTGTAATGTATGAAACAATATTAAAATTAAGCATGCTTCAAAAACATTGATATTACGCAAGAGTTCAACACATTTAGCTAAGGTTTGTTGTCGAATTATTGTCTTGTTGATTTAGGGTATTTTAAAAACGTAATATTGTACCAATAATTATTGTTTTTTCAACTAAAGGAGTCTGGATAAAGATTTTTTGCTTTAATGTATCTTTAAAAAGATTAGAGTTAGAAAATAGTGCTGGTAGTTTTTTTATATTTTGATTTTGTAATGACTTTTTTTGGAAAACTTTCAATTAGCCGTTAATGAATAGGTAATTCAGCATGAAAAAGGTTAAAACCTACATATCCCTGTTTTGATTTTGTTATTAACGAGTTTGCAATATACTATGAAATACTGACCTCTAACCATTCATTAGTAGAAACCTATATTGAAAATTTATATACAAAATGTTTTCTTTCATAAAAAAAATTATTAAAACATTGACATATTATTTAAGAAACTTTATTTCTATAAAAGTAATTAAGCAGCCTTATAATATACAATCTGACTTTCTTTATAACCATAAAATGTTTCCTTTAATGTATAATAAAAAAAAAAACTAGTCTTAAGATAGGAAGTTTATGTGGAAAGCTTGAATAAAATAGAAATTCTTTTATTTCACTTAGACCTTATATGAGGCACTTGTCACGGGTCTATATAATATTCAAAACTACCACTGTATCAGAAGGCGGCCACCACAGAACAATATTACTCACAGAGAAGAATTGTAACTACTTATACAATAAATGCAACCATAGCCTTACACAGCTACGAGACAGTGGCGCCCCATAGGTATAGCAAACGAAAACTACTAGGAATGGGATTCTTTTTATATTTAATATTTAAATAATTTTAATTTCTTGATAAAAAAAACAAATAGCCACTAAAATTTAGAATTTTTGTTTATTCAACTTACAAAAAACACTTATAAATGCGAAGGGTACAATAACGTTACAATAAGTAGAAATTTTAGGAGCAATTATCAAATAAGGCAATTATGTCATGCAAAGAAAATAACAAAGAAAGTAAAACAGAAATTGTTTTTTAACAATTTAATTCTTAATTTTTCTAACATTTCATCAATAGTTTTTTGTGTCTAATGCAAATGCAAGAAAACAGTAGGAGCAGGTTAGGAAATCTGTTATAAATCACATTCATGTCTTAATTTGGCATTTTTGTATGATCGTTTACGGACATTTTAAACAAAATTCACCAATTTCACCATTTTCTAAAAATCACTAGCAAGGTAACCTAAAAGTTTTCTGGCGTAACTATAATACGCCGAACGTCCTTTTGTAAACATATAAACACTTGAGACCAGTAAAAACACCTTAATCTTTAAACTGGAATGATGCGGCGAAATCTCAACTCACTTAACACAAAGTATCGTCACGAATCAATTAATGTAATGTATGTAATGAATATAATAATGGTGGCTTCGGATTTCAAACAAACTTGCAAGTCTGTGTGACCGGTTAAGTCAAATAAATAATATGAAAAATCAGCAATTACCTAAATAATTGAATAATGAGCTTTTTATTAAAATATAACAAAACTATTATAAATAAAAATATTTTAATAACACTTGTATGTATATTAATTTTTTGGTAGTGCAGCCTATAGCAGCACACACACATGCAAACATTTTGTATGTGTTAAGTGCGAAAATACGTCTATACGAGAAACAGGATGCTGGCGGCCACACACTGAGTAGCCCTGGTTAAAAAACTGACCGGGATTGTCCTTTTTTCCTTATTCTATGCAAATTAAGTAGTATTAAATAATACATTATTATTTAAAAGAGATTGCTATGAGGAGAAATTAATCCCAATTTCTCTTATCCTACTATATTAGAAGCTACTATACTACTATATTATTTTAATAATGTGTTACAACTAAGAAAATAAATATTATAATATGTATTAATTTGACTGACAACATGTAAATGTAGTTATTTTGTATACTAATTTTAATACAAATGTAAAAATGTTAGGAATTTTGTCCCCAAATGATTCATACACACACTTGCTAGTTTTTCTTCTAAAGACATACATAGTTTCAAAGGCAGAGTTTTACTTATGTAGCATTTTTAAATGGATAAGCTAGCAAAAGAGAGATGAGAGAGAGATGTAAATCTCAGAAATGCATTTTGCTGTCTTTGTAGGTGTCAATGTTTCTTGTCTTTGTTAAAATAAATCTCGAGTGGCAAATAGTTTAAATCTTGCCCCATATGTTCAGATCCATTTCAACATTTGATTCCATCTGAAAGAAGTTAGAGGTCAGGTGTTAATATACACTGTTTAAATTGATATAAGTGCACAATATTTTTGTCAATAAAAATCAATAAAAAAGTCTATTAGTAGACAGTTTTTATTTTACTTTAAAGCATATAGTTACTTATTATTTTCAAACTACTATATTATAGTCGGGCAATAGTTTCGAAAAGTTTGGTATAGACCGAGATTTTGGGTATTTTGATCTGATATTATTTCTGCTATTAGCTTATAATGAGACATGTAGCATATATTATTATATGCCAAGTTTTAGTAAGATTATTTTGAATTATGATTTAAAGTATTTAATGAAACTAAGAAAATGATAACGATAAATGGTTACACTAAGTAACCTAATTGTGATATAAATATTTAATTGAGATCCTTATTAATTCCAATGATAGTATTGAAATTACGGTCAAACTTCCTGTAGTCTGTGATACAGTCCTATAGACTATAGGAGAAATGCTATATTTTGGTAACAAATAATTATGTATAACTAGCTTTTGCCTTCATGGTCCCACAGGAACATTATTTTGGGATAAAAACTATCTTATGTGTTAATCTAAGTTACTCTCTATGTGTGTACTAAATTTCATGAAAATTGGTTTAGCAGTTTTTGCGGGAAGGAGTAACACACAAATTAATTTAATTTACGTTAATTATCAAAACACAGGAATAAAGATCCATCAAGTTTTAGTCTAGTTTAAGAAATAAAATCAAAACATGGCTCACACAGAGAGACACTCATAAATATCTTTCTTTCAGCAAAACATGGCTTTCACATAGTTACATACATATAGCTTCAGTAGAAGCTAAAGAAACATCAAGATTGAGAATTGATTGGCTATGTATTATTACGCAAGCAAATTGAATGAGGCATCATGTAGTGGCTGCAATATTCAGGTAATATAGGTTTTATTTCTTAGCACTATGTATATTAAATATTGCAAAATGGTATGAATTACTTTGAATTTATTGTTTAGAAATGGTGGTACGCAAATTTATGAGGTAGGTTTTAAAAATATTATCCTAAATATGCTACTTTTAATTTCATACACCTTACTTCCCATATTGGTATGAGTCTTCAGTGTAGAATAGATCCATTACCTCACTGTTGTGGCATATTGACATTTTCTGGACTAATTGGTAGTATAGTTGGTAGAATTGCATGTCCAACTGGATATCTAGGCTTTAGATCGGCGGGGCATTTATAACATGTATATTGTTTATGACACAATTTTCTCCTACCATCATGAGAGCCTTGTGCTTGTGTCAAGCAGTCAACTGAATGTACTTTGTTTCCTCATAATATAATTTGGCCACAGTTGCATCTACTTGGAAATGATTTTGGTATATGTTTATATAAATGTTATGTTTTACTAGGAGCCTGTATAGGCTTCATACAAGAGGGCAAAGTCCAATTTTTTCATAGAAATAAGCATAGTCTATGTTCATCAGTGATGATTTAGGTCCAGTAGTTTTAATCTTTCCTCTTTTACTTTATAATGATATACCAACAGCAGCTCCACTTACCGGGCCCAATTGTATTTTCATATCATACAGGACACCATCAAAATACCTATATAAAATTTGAACTCAATCGGCTTAGCTATTTAGAAATTATGTGAGTTACCTAATTTATACCTACATGTACATACCTATGCACAGAATTATAATTTTGACTACCTGGTGTTCTATTATCTGTTGTAAATAAAAATAAAGACATCTTTACTAACAAAATAAACAGTGTTAGATTCAAAATTGCACCTGTTTTTAACTTTATTGTCAATGTGACATTATGACAATATAATTAAGCCATATCTGAGTTTCAATCTCCATTAGTTAATTCATAATTATGTCACTTACACTTGAAGAGTGCACCAGAATCCTTACATTGCTAGAAATAGGACGAAGTCAGCCTGATACTAGTAGGACAGCCAGTGTGTCGCTATCAACGGGTCAACAAGTTCTCCAACCTTTTCGGGAAACAGGCACTAATCTACAAAGGCCACGAACAGGTAGATCTCGATGTTCTACAAGGTTGCTATGTTATGTTGGCTATTTGGTGAATATGAGACTCAGGAATTATTTTTTAACGGGAACTTCATTGACGGAAAAATTCTACGCCTTGGAGGGAGCAACTCAAGTGCATGGTCTATCAGAAGACGGCTTACTGAAGCTAATTCAAAGCCTCATCGACTCGCAAATGCTCCTAAATCAGAGCGTCAGCATCGCGTATCAAGACTCGGATGTAGTCCATTCCAATCGGACTGTTGGAGATTGGTCAAAAGTAATGTTAAGAGGTGAATCAAGATCTCTACAAACATGACGGAAGGGCAAAAGTCTACAGGAAGCCTGGGTAACCATTCAAGCAAGAATGCATCTAAGAAAAGTACCATATTGTGGCGGTTCTGTACACATGTGGGGCTGATATTTCTTCACAAAAATCGCAGAGTTGGTGCTCATAGAAAATGGGAAGAGATGTCTTAATGAGCATGTCAGTCCATTAACGGTCAATATGGGACAAAATGCAGCTTTCGTGCACGACGATGCCGGACCTCACACCGCGCAAATAGTGAATGATTGCTTTGAAGAAGTAAATGTCAGCCCCATGGAGTGGTCGTCGCGTAGTCCTGATTTGAACCTAATAGAGCATGCCTGGAATGAACTCGGACGACGTGTGCTAGAAAGGGCTCTCTGTCCCACTGCCAGAGCTGAAAGTAGTTGAGGAATGAGAGAATTGTTCCCCAACAGTAGATCTGAAATTTTTATACAGCATTCCAAATCACATAAAAAGTGTTTAAAAGTCACGAAGAGGTAATTCAAAATACTAAAAGTTTAAGAAAATTTAAAGCTTCAGCAAAATTGGTGTTACAATATTTTCGTTTTATGACAAGCAAGTTGCATATTTTTTTATTTTCTTTTATTATAAAATAAAGTACAAAGTAACATGTAAGTATTTTTTTTATTGAGGAGATTTTAAATAGTATATCAAACACAATTTTTATGTTTCTTGATGTCCCAAGACTTTTGCGACATTAGCTTAGACGAAAATAACTATGGGGTATAATGGCTAGTTCCACTATTCTCAACACTTGAAGGCTATTGACACATACCTAATTATAGATATTTCATACTTTGATAACCATAATAAGAAACAACGGAAGCCGCGAACAACCCCCAACTACTTCATGTTTTAACAATAAAATCATTACATGTACATATTAAATAGGCTACGTTGCTGTAGACTACAATCAAACTGCCGATTAAGCAGGCCAAAAATCGAATTTCACAATGAGCTTAATGTAATCAAACCTGATGACTATGCATTGTTTGCAAAACCAAACTAAAACAGTTCGAACGGCGACGAAATACGCAGCTAAGAACAGAAGTTTAACTTTCTTCAAAATATTAGTACAATTTCATTTGCCTTCTGTGCCATTTTTTTATAAAAATCTTGAAACTGTTCATAGGATGCATTTACGAAGTTTTTACTCTGTAGTCCTATAGTTATAATAGTTTGGAAATAAAATAAGCTTTAATATACCGATAGACTGGCGGACTAGTCGAGTCTATAATTGTTCCGTTTCACGCAAGTCAGTTATGGAACCCTACATTTAAGAAAGGTTTTTAGGGCCACCCTAAACAGTAGTACATTAAGAATGTTATTTTAGAGAACTCTAAAAAGCACAGTTAAAAGTTTTTTAGGCAATTCTAAACAGTACATTTAAGAATGTTTTTATACGGAACCCCAGAAAGTACAATCAATAATGATTTTTAGGCACCCTAAAAAGTACGTTAAGAATGTTTTTAGAGAACCCTAAAAAGTACATCTTTGAGGAATGTATTGTTTAGTATAGTGTGTTTTTTATGTAAGAGTTCTAAATATTGTGAGGAAATACTTTTCAATATTCTATTTTATAGAAACACGTCCACCGACACAGACGTTTATTAGGTTCATCTCTGAAAGCTTTGATCATAGGATCTAAAGCCTCGTCGATTGATGTGGTCTCGATCGAAAAGGGCAGTTAAATGCACTTATTGCATAGGAAATTAAATAAAAACTGCATTTCCAGATGCCGCCACCCCCACCCACGGAACCTCCGCCGCCGCCCCCCTTAGAGCCAGCTTCACTTACTTCAAAGGAAACTTTATTAGCAACGGGGCTTTCTTTCTACGATGTAAGTATATTTTTATTTATTATTTAGTCAACAATTTTATTTAATTGACTAAGTATTAGTGAGTTTGTACGTCAATAATCTTTTTTTAATATATATTCTTTAGAATTTCTGTTTTGTCTTTGGAATAAACTATCTACATTGGTACGTTTTCAGAAGTGACAATATTTTTTATAATCAAAACGATCTGAACAATTTACTAAATATGATAAGAACGTATAAATCTTGAACTAATATCTATACAAATGTGTCCCCGAAACGGTAGACAGAGATACAATCAGGGCACCCAAAATTAGTCAGACACCAAGTCCCACAATGTGATAGGTTTGCGACCTGGCAACATTGTTTTTAATTAGAAAATAAAAAGATACTCATTTACTTTTTGTTGCCCGACCCGAGAATGGACCCCGGGACCTCTTGAAGTCACGTCCAACATCGGACGACTAGATCACGGAGGCGACATTTCTATAAATGTGATTTTTCTGACTTATTCATAACTAGCTGTTCCGGCGAACTTCGTCCCACCCGTTCCGTCTGTATGAGGAAAATACAATGTTGTTTTTCCTAACTTCTTCTTTTTTTCCTTTTTCTTATCTTTTAAGAAATCGGAAACAAATCTTCATTTCACAAATAACTCAAAACTAAAATAAACCAAATCGGTCCAGCCGTTTGAAAGTTATTCGCTAACATATTATATTTCGGTGATTCATTTTACATACATATAAGCTATCTGATTAAATCGTTGCTACAGGCGTAATATCTTCATTATTTATAAAGTAACAGTTTATTACTGTGCCTAGTCGTAGTTCCATAATTGTATGTGTAACAGCTTGTGTAATACATTATCTGTGTGTACAATGCTTTTGTAACAACCACGAATTGCTTTATACATAGAGCTGTAATATAAGTGGTGAAATATAGGACCATCGAATTTCGACACAATTACTATACGAGGTGTAGGTATAGGTAAAATGTCTTTTCAATCGTTACGTATAATGTCGTTTCTTAGAAATATCTATTCGGGCTTTTGAAAATAATTAGCCAATTTCCTACCACAGGTTTATTTGTTTGTAATGCCATAGTTGAATTTCTTTTATTTAGGGTATGCTCAATGTTTGCCATTAATTTGTTTTGGTTTAGTGGATAAGTGATTAATTAGTTAAACACAAGACGATTAACATCCGAGCTTTTTTATACAAAAAAAATGTTTTAAAAATTAACGACATCGCTTTTATAAATAGAAGATAAAATTATAGAAAGTTCAAATAAAAATAATGAGTGGACAGGAAAAAATGTACTTATTATAGTAAGTGCGAGGGTGAATTGAAAAGTATTCGGCCTAACCAAGAAAATAAACACACATCACACAACAACAACATTTGCCATCTCCCATTCAAAACATTTAGACCGATGATTTGCTGCTGTTTTGACTTCGTTGTTTGTCGAAAATCTTTGACCTCCCAATTGCATTTTTAGGTTAGGGAACGGAAAGAAGTTTGATGGTGCCAGATCAGGTGAATAAGGCGAATGCGGAAATAGTTCAAAGCCACAATTGTGGACTTCAGCCGTTGATTGCACAGGAGTGTGAACACGGGCGTTATGTAGATCAAACAGGACTTTTCTTTTCTGAATTACTGGACGTTATTCTTTTATTTCCTCTCGTAAACGACGTAGTAAGACGCAATAGTAATTTATAGTCTCGCCCCTTTTATGATGATTAATCATAATCACACCCTTTGATTCTCAGAATACTGAAGCTATTATCTTATTTGCCTACGAAATCGCCTTAGCCTTTTTGGGGTGTGGTGAACCAGGTCTTCTCCACTGTTATGATTGTTGTTTTGTTTCCGGTATACAGTAATGCTACAATGCTATTATGCATTTGTTACAATGAACTCATGTTTCGTCCATTGTAGCAAAAAATCATCTGCATCGGCTTCAAATAACTCCAGTCACGTGAAATAGTCAATCACGTGGAACTGGATTTCACTTTGTGGAAACCCAATTCCTCGTAAGAAATGCCTATAGCCTCTGCTATCTTTCTAATTTTTGATCTGCGGCCTCTATAATTAAATCGTGTACTTTTTAATATTTTCGTCAGTAGTGGACGTCGAAGGCCTTCCAGATCGGGACCATCTTTCATACTCTCTTAGCCACGTTCGAATTCTGCTATCTATTTACTGACGGATGATTAAGACTGAGCAGAATTCCCTAATGTACTGACTATGTCATCATGGATGGCTTTCTGGGATAGCCCCTTCTTACGAAGGTATTTAATAACGGCACGCTGTTCGATTTGCTCCACTTGCAGTCCGATTGCTTTTTTAAAAAATATATAAAATCACAACTAATTATTGCACACGTTTCGAATTCACACAAATAATAGCTACTCTGAACTGAACTGAATTTTTAGAATTTGTTTTTAAAAATTAAAATCTGTGTTAAACCGAGTACTTTTCAATCCACCCTCGTATAAAAGGGCGGAAACTAGAAGGCCTATCCTTATATGTAGATAGGATATTAATATTGGCTGTAAAAGAAAAGTTTGTATTATTTATGTGATGTACTTTTGAAAACGAGGTACTTCGTAAAAGTGTGCCTAATGTATGTTTATGGCAAAATATAGTAAACAAGCACGTAGCTTCTGATGGTCGTATTGATACTATATACGTTATAGTAGCGTCGTTAGCGGACTGGAACATTTTGTCGGCAAGAATATGTATGGCGGTGGATCCCTGACCGGGCGAGATATTTACCACAAGTAGTCTGGTTGGCAACACGGTAGATTACAAAGTACCGGAAAGAAGTTTAAAGTAACTATAAGCACTCTAATCAATGAACCAAACAATCTCTGTGGATTAAATATTTGATATTTTTTTATCGTCGGCGCTTGGTAACTCTTCAAAGTATTCATTTTTAGATGAAGAGACACTTGTACTGTTTTATGTGTCACTTATAACTTGTTATTTCTTAAATAGCCTACGGAATCTATACTTTTCTTCGGGTTTCGCTTATGACAATATTTATGATTTGTAAACCTAAATTTATTACGTAGTGGGCATATCTGCAACTTACCCATAGGTTATAAGCGAAATCGGCAGGCTATTTATAAAATAACAAATTATTAGTGATCCGTAAAACAGTACAAGTGTTTCTTCATTTAAAAAATATGAATCTGTGTCTGTGTTTTGTTCTTAGGCTTACAATAATTTAATCTTACACTATCATATTTGAAAAACACATTCCTGTGTCCCAAACTTGTGATGTAATATCTAGATGGCTTCTAAAGTATAATGTTTTTGTCCTCAGAAAGATGACTACTACTCGATGGTGAGAGGTAACAAGTTTCTAACGGACAACAACTGCAAACATCTTGTGATGAATGGTGGAATTAACTTCGTTTCTGCTCAATCGGTGGAGTCGGCTCAGGTATGTCGATATAAAACTGGTATAAACAGCAATTCGTCCTGATCGGCTTTACCTATTGCTGCTACCATCGTAGGTAAGGTAGTCAGTAAAATGACACGCGTGCCGCAAGATTCCAGCCATAAGATTGCAACTCACACAGCCTATAAACATATTAAATTACTTCTACACCCTAACTAGTTTAAAATACGCACACCAAAGCTTAAAATATCTGAATTAATCAAGAATAAAATACAAGTAACGGTAATAAATCCGACTTCAGTTTTTATTGTATTAATTTTTTTTTTCATATTTCGACGAATGTATTGTACTTTAATTTTGTTTCTTATCAGCAGTGTAGTAACATAAAAATGGAAATGAGAGAGAAATATCAAAATCTTATTGAATTCTTCACGGTTGCAATAGGCTAGAAAAGAGCTTTTAAAAGTATCTTCAGGCCCATATCGCCGAAGATGTAGGCAGAGGCACAACCAGGGCACCCACGTCTAGCCGAAGACACTAAGTTCCACAGTGTGATAGGTGGCAGGCCTATTGCCAACCGGACACATATCCAATCCCGAGCAACATTTTTTTATTATTAGAAAATTGGAAAAACTACATTTTCTCATATTTTATTGAATCAGGCGTTACTTTGCGGAAATCCATTATAACAGATGTAAAACAAGCCTTTATTTTGCTAATTCCGCGTAAGCAGTGTAACTGCTGTGGCAAATAATTCTTCAAACGACAAAGAATGTGATAAACCTAACTGAACTTTAGGTAGGGTTGTCACATGTAAAGAACGTGACAATTTATATTGTTTCCCGAGCTCTTCCTATATTCGTGTTCTGTTCGCGGAGGTGGGTGGTGGGAACGTCAGTTAGGCTTGTCGCATTATGTGCCGTTTGAAAATTTATTTGCCACAACAGTTACACTGCTTACGCGGAATTACCAAAATTAAGGCTTATTTTACCCTGAAATCGAACCCGGGACCTCATTTACATTTCACATAATAATTAATAGGTAGCACTACTTGCAATAGCTCAAACTAGAACAAGCTTTTGGTTTCCAGCTGGCTGCGGTTCTCACACCAGCTACAGTTAAAAATCTTGCTGGATTACCGTACGTGGATGTACCTGAAGTTGAATACAAAGATGGTCAGATAGTGAGTGCTACGTTCGAAGCGCTAGTGGATATGCTGAGACCGGGCGCTGGCAAGGCGTTCACGTTCACATTTATACTATGTTCTCGACTGTTCGTCAAGCCCCACGAACTGCTGGCAAAAGTCTGTAAACGATATTTCAAAAACTATGAAGTTGTGGTATGTACTATCTTTACCTAATAAAAATCACTAAAAAGACTGTGTTTAATAGATATTTGAGAAAGAAATAATCGCGATACTGGCGCTTATATGGTAATTGGTAAGATATAGCTTTAGAATAGTTAAATAATTAAACAATCGTTTTCATTTTAGCAAAACAACTAGTAAATCTATCTGTTGTCGATATAATAGTGTATTAAATAACTAAACCAAATAAAAAAAGTATAGTATATTTCTATATACATACTATATGTTGTACATTGTAGTAATTAAGTGAAAATGTCCCCTAGTGATAAGAAATACTCACGATCCCTAAGCACCAAAACTGTTAAATGTGCTTTGCTGACTTTTTGATTGTATTTTTTTTTGAAAATATGTGCTGATTAACAAATATTTGCAGGGAAAAACAGATCTTAAGGAGTTATTGGATAAAGAGGTAGCGGATATGGTGGCATTGGTGCGAGTACTGAGCCAGTGGATGGCGACGTTTCCGTACGACTTCCGCGACGAACGGGTCATGGCGCTCGTGAAGAATATAACACAAAGGTATTAAACATTTCACACTTCAAAATTGTTCTCAACAGAACCAGGAATTTGTGTGATAACCGATGGACATAAATGTATTTGTTCTGGGTGTAGGCTGTAGGGGTGTACTATTAATGTTATTAAAATACTATAAATATATAAATCCAAAACAGTATATATGCTGTTTTTGGTTTTAATGAGTGCTATCAAAGGGCTATGAAGATTACCTACTGTTCGGCAATTTGGTTTTCTTTTTCAAAATTGCTTTCACTGATAATTCTTTCAATAATGGATAGCTAATATCAATACAAATAATAAATATTCTTAGAAAAAATTTCGTTAAGTGTAAAAACAACTTAAGTTTTACTATTAGGTTTACTAAGTTACAACTTTGGGAACTCATATCTTCATAATGTGACACTTTACGCGTTATTGTCTCAGATTATTTTTTGTTTGTATTAATGTTAGCTATCCATTTTTGAAAGAATTATTAGTGAACGTGATTTAAAAAAAAAACAAAATGGCAAACAGTAGGTAAGCCAGGCTTCATACAAAAATCTTTAAGGCTCTTTATACGAAGTGTCAAGCGTTCACATGCTTTGTTGTATTAGTTTGTTAGGTTTTATAAAACATTGATATTGATAAGCATTTTTTCCACATAAGTACACATAGTATAATAATTTGTTTAAATAGAGTTAGATTTCAAATAATGATAGTTTTTAAGTGTCAATTAAGTAGTTGGGATTTCCTTTTAAATAAAAAACGCCTTAAATCATTCCATAAGCTTTTTTTAACATAAGTAACTAACATAATTAAGGCCTAACATTCCGGTCTCAGGCTGACAACTCACCATTACCACCTTTGGTGTCTCTAAGCGGCGTGAATTTCTTACCATCAGAAAAGCCGCCAGCTTGCTTGCCTTCCAATGTGCTATATATATATATATATATATTGACTGAAATAATGCATGTATATATCATTAAGTAGACGCATATTGGTCTTCGTCATCCAGTTGTCTGGTGTGGGACATGACTTCATAAGGTTCCCAGTTCAATCCCCGGGTAGGGCAACAAAAACTGGATATGTTTTTTTTAATTATTTTTTTTATTAAAAACAAAGTTGTTGGGGATTGGACATGTACTCGATTGGCTAAAGGTTTGCCAACTGTCACATAATAGGACTTATTATTTTTGGCTAGTCGTGTGTGTCCTGGTTGTAACTTTGCCTGATGTGGAAGTGAAGACTTTTTTATCTTTGTATCGTTCGCTGTTTAACGTAATTGTATTTGTTCTATTTAAAACACAGATGTGCAGCTGAGCACATGTCGGCGGTGAGAGTGGAGGTGTCCAGCGTGCTGGAGAGACTGCTGGACAAGCTGACAGCGCTGGAGCAGTACGAGGCGACACTCACCGAGGTGCCGCAGGTCACCAGCGTCGAACAACTGTTGCAGGTATATGGAATTAGTTTTTTGAGGATATACATTAAACTAAGATGAGTAACTTAAAGAAACAATAGGTAGTATAGGACACATGTAAAATTTCTGTTGTATTGGTGTAACAATGGATAAGTAAAGAAAATATTTTAGAATATTAAACGAAACAAATTAACACTGAACTAGGAAAATATAAGTTATTCTTGCAGTCTTAACGTCAGTTCTTGTCACTATCGTGTCGTATCGTCAGGTCAGCACCTTTGCTTGCTTATGTTTGCTATGCTTATCGTCGACAGGTACTAGTTTTAAGGTAATGCTTGTTTCCCTTATAATTCCATGAAAAATATTGTTCCAGGGCGATATAGTGGCATTGGGTCTTACACCAATAGAGCTGGCCAATCAGCTGACGATCGTGGAACTGCACAGGCTATCGTTCGTGGGACCGGAGGAGTTCGTACAAACGTTCGCGCCCGCTCCGTCGGCGCAATGCTCCTCGGGGAAGAATGTCAACTTGCACCACGTGGAAGCCAAGAGCACGAGGAACTTAGAAGCCTACGCTGATTGGTTCAATAGGCTCAGTTATCTTGTAGCTACGGATATTATAAAGGTGAGTTCAGAAAAAATCTGATGTCTTTATTGTACAATTTGAAAGTAGGATAGTCGGTAAAATTGCACACTTATTCTAAAATCCCGAAGATGTCAACGCAGCAGTAACATATATGATATTTATAGGCGAAGATTATCTGGTACCACCAAAAAAACCTCCCTGCTTGTTCGTTATAGTATAACATAACTTTCATAGTCATGAGTCTTGAGTTCAGTCGTATCTAGTTGCTCCTTGCTCGATGACAATGTACCACGTGAGAACATTTCAGCCAATGAAGAGCAAGCACCGGGCGCGTGTAATGGAGCAATGGATTATGACTGCACGGGAATGTTTCAACCTGGGCAACTTCAACTCGCTCATGTCCATCATCAGCGCTTTGAACATGTCGCCTATCACACGACTCAAGAAAACGGTAACCACTTACAATCATTTTAAGAAATCGTTTAATCTTTTAGTAACCAACTCTAAAATAGGAGAAGGTTATCAATTTATTAAAAGGCATAAAGTGTCCAAGTTCCAACATTTATAAGTAGGACCATTCTTCTGAGTACTTGCATTGCATCTAATAAAAAACTGTTTAAAAAAAGGAAATTTTGGTCAAATAATTTTATCCCAACATTATATATACTATATAGAATGTTGGGACACGACTATGGATTGAATCCATTAACTAACTGGCAATTGAGGCTAAAGCTCATCTGACATCCTGTTGTAAATAAATGAAAATGAAATAAAAAATTTTTACTATATGAATGATCGGATCCTAACCTTTATAGGAAGATGTATAACGTAAAGATATATATGTCGGAGAGAGATATCACACATACACGGGCCGAACGGGAACACACGGGCCGAGAGCTCACAACTTGAGGGTAGTTAGTGAATCATTCAGAAATATCAAAACAAAGCCGTAACACCTGATCTAGTCGTACAACCACATCGTCAAACTCATAACAATAAACAATAGAGTACTCACCACACTGTTGACAAACATAACCACAATCACGCACAAACAACTATAGCGTACACCCATTTGTTACTAAACAAACCATCAAACATTGGAGTAAGCCTGCTACACTACGAAAACACGTCACGGTGTTCGTGCTTATGCAAACGCTAAACCCCCGAAGGGGAAAGAAGGGCTCCACCCCGCCCCTCTTAACGTGAGTGCCCCCCACCTCCCACATCCTGTGCCCCAAGATCCCATTTGAATTAACAATTGCAACCTAGAAGTGTCTCTTTGTCAACCTATGAGAGGGAGAGACTATTACCAGTGGCGACCTCCGTACTAGACAGTGGTCCAAACACTGAGAGACGTGCACAAAGCATGTCTGCCGCAATATGGCGGCGCTAGAGTTTATATACACGTGGCTGAGGTGAACGGACCAATAAGAAACGAGTTACTTGCTAATGCGCCACCTGTTGTGCTAATGAGACAACTTTACCCATGACTTCCCGACAAACGGACCAATAAGAAACGAGTTACTTGCTAATGCGCCACCTGTTGTGCTAAAGAGACAACTTTATCCATGACTTCCCGACAAACGGACCAATAAGAAACGAGTTACTTGCTAATGCCTCACCTGTTGTGCTAACGAAGCAACATTCATGACTTCCCGATAAACCGACCAATAAGAAACAAGCTACGAGAATTCCGATGCACCTGTGGCGCTAAATGTACTAATGACCACAATATCACAACTATACTTTGTTCATGACTTTCCGACGTTACAAGCGGATGCACCACACGTTGCACCGACGATACTCATGACCACAGATATTACAAAATAGGTATACTAGCTCATGACCTTCCGACATATATGTAATTGCAGTGGAGCCGCACGTCTGGCGTATGCGGCCAGCAGCTCAGGCAGTTGGAGCTCTGTGTTGAACCTAGCGGGAACCATGCCAGGTAACCAACTTAATTATTAGTATGAAATAGTAAAATAACTAGGTCTATATATCAAAGACAGTAAGAATTCCAGAATGATTACTGAAGTTCCTGAAATTATGATTCCTTAAATATATGTTGACTTACCAGTGCAACTCGGGAAAACACTTTGATTAATTTTTTATCTTGTTTCCACTATTTGAAGGATTGTTGTTATCTCTTTCGAAAAAATCAAACGAATGTGTGGAGCGTGTGTATGTGTAAGAGTATTTTAGTAAAATTATTTGGTTTCCGATCATCTGTTGGAAATAAATCTTAAAATAAACATTTCTCACAACCAAATGCTTATTTTTTACATTGTTGAAATTTATTTAAAGTTATTATTGTCCTTATTCAATTAAATAAAAGCAAAACAGACACGACATGTTCAATAGCTTTAACTTATTTGCTATAAGAAAACAGAGAGGAAGTGAAGATGTAATCAGCATAATCGGAACAGGCACTACTATTTCATTAACTTTATTTTGGTGCAGGTATAGAGCGGCATTAGCAGCAGCGCCGACAGAAACGGCTGTACCTCTACTGTCGGTCACGTGCAGGGACTTACACTTCGCCAACCAGTCGTCTCCAACCAAGTGAGTATTGACCTAATTAGCAATGATCTGATGATGATAGACTTAGCGCCCCGATAAACTTCATACTGTTTATTATTTGGTTACTTTTAATTTCTTTTTTAATAGGTATTGTGTTATTACTCGAGTTCATACGAGAGTCATATATATGTATATCACAATTTCTTTTAAATGAACTTGAATTTCTGTTTAAACAAATGCTGAATTAAAAAAAGACAAAATTACATAGTAACTTAATATACATTTAAAAATATTTGCACATCACAATGTGTATATAAAGGTATAAATAAGTATTTTTGTAAACATTTCTAAATCACATATTCATAAATTTCAATTTATTAACATCAATGCCATTATAGTTGGCTATTGTATTGTTCTGACTGCAAATTTGAGTTAGCCAGTCAACTCAGAGAATTATACCTATTTTAAGCTATGGTTTACGAGGGCCATTCAATAAATTTTTAGCCTACGAAAAAATAAAGAAAATTTTGAGAAAGTAAAGATTTATTTTTCAACATAGTCTCCTTTCAATTCAATACACTTGGACCAGCGATGCTCCAACTTTTTTAACCCGTCAAAAAAATACGATTTCCCGAGGTCTTCAAAATAGGCCTCTGTGGCGGCGATGACCTCATCATTCGACCCAAATCTTTTGCCGGCGAGTGACTTTTTTATATTTGGGAACAAGAAAAAGTCGCATGGAGCCAAGTCTGGAGAATACGGTAGAGGGGGCAGCAATTCGTAGCGCAATTCGATCAATTTGGCCATGACAACGGCGGAGGTGTGAGCCGGTGTTCTTGTCTGGTGTGAGCAAACGCGGCACCCATTTTTTTCATACCCAACTTTTTCATACCCAATTCTTCGTGCAGAATATGATGCACTGTCCCATCTGCGATGCCAACAGTCTCAGCTATCTCGTGAATCTTCAGTCGCCGGTCTGCCAACACGAGATCATGGATTTTTTTTTACGTTTTCTTCTGTAGTAGCCGTTTTCGGTGCACCTGGGCGTGGCTCATCAAAAACCGACGTGCGGTCACGAGCAAACTCGTTGAACCAATTTTTGACGGTCGCCATCGAAGGAGAAGAGTCACCGTACACAGCATCCAAGCGCTCTTTGATTTCGCTGCGCGTTTTCCCTTCCAAAAACTAGAATCTAATCACCGAACGATATTGTTATGTTTCCATTTTTGCAACCGACCGACACGCTCGCTTCCAAAGGCTCTCAAAACAATACAAATGAAGGGAAAAGACTGAAAACTACTTGATAGACTTCAAAAAGTATTTACTGGACGATAGTAAAACTCTATAGCAACAACAACGCCATGGGGCGATGAGGCTAAGTAATTATTGAAGGCCCCTCGTACAAACACAATACAAATTAATAGTTATTTTTGTTTTTTAAAATATTGGAAAGCAAACAAACAGACGGATTTCCTGATTGTAAGAAATTCAAGCCTCCTAGAGACACCAAAGGTGGTAATGGTGCGTTGCCTACCTAAGGCCGGGATGCTAGACTTCGAGCAAAATTAAGTTTACCGGCTACCAAACCGGAACACTTCATGACGTTATGGCGGCAGGAATAGGTAAGGCGGTGGTACCAAACCGGGTGAGTCGCTGCGAAACTCTACCACCTAGTCAGATGTCACGGTGTTAGTGACGGTAAGCCTGTGCTCGCCTTTTACGAGCTGCCTGGCAGGAAGGCAGATGGTCTATTCTGCAAAGGAGCCCGGACCAACACGGGGAAAGGAAAAGTTCCCTACTATTAATTTGTATTGTATTATTTTCTTGTATAACTAATTATAAACGTTCGAAAATGCTACGTTCACACAATAACGTGCGTCCACGAAGCCCCTAAGTGGTTTTTGCAGTGCTGCTACTGCGTGAAATTCGATTGATAAAAAAATCACATGACAACCCTAATGATTCAGTAGTGTATATACTTACCGTAATTTGACAACTAGGCGTAGTTCCGTTGTTAATATATTTCATACTGCGACACAAAGTATAAATAAAATTATACTGTCAATCGTACTTCCAACATTGTCAATTGTTTGTTTATTCCAAAGAGTATAATAATATACAAATACAGGACTATTCCTAAGGCGGTAATTTTAATCGTGAGCCAGCTTTGGCATATAGAATTTTATGTGACAGTCCATCTAAACTTTGTTACTGCTTACTACTAAGGTACTGGCTAGTAAGGTACTGCATTCCAACTAAGTTTTCTGATTGATAATACAAAGTTGAAATATGAAAAATCAAAGAAATCAGAAAAGTCGTTGTAGAATTTTTCATATAAGCTGTGCGTAAATTTACAGTTGACTTTTGGGACTTATCGACTCCTATAAGATATTACGTCACTAAACGAAGGCCTTTGACAACAGAGAACATTGAATACAAGTATATAAAATACTAAAAGTTATCTGAATAAACTATTTTGTATTGTATTTGCAGAATAGTATATAATATTATATTCACAGTGGTTTCATGTTATGAACGTGTATGGTTTACATCGACCATACATCCCAATAGACGCCGTTTATAAGGCAACACGGTTCAATCAACACATAAGTGTAATTGTTCTAATGTAGCTTATTACTTAAAAAGATATGAACAGTATCGACCAGTTTTGTGACCTGTAAACATTGTAGTGTTATTGTATAAAAAATAAAATATAGATATAAAATGACTCTTTGTTCAATTAAATGGTAGGTATGGTAAAGACAGCCGCACTTCAAATTACCGAAAAGATGGTACAACTTTCAGTAAGTTAATTAAAAATAATAACATTCCTAGTTACATTTTGAATTATTTTATGTTTATCGGAGTTCATCATATACTGGTCAGTCATTGTTAGATGCGTGTACATGTCCCTTTCTTACCCATGTGATTTTTAAGCTATCATTTTATCATAGCATTTGCATACAGCTAGTGATGGACTAATGTGCAAATCTATTTTATAGATATTTTTATTTATTTATCCCGAATAGGATACCGGTCTTGTACCGGTATGGTTTGTAGGTATTTAAGTATTTTATCGATAAATTTAAGCACTGACAGAAACAATAAAATACTTCTTACTCTGTGTACTTTTAAGTTGGCCTCTGGATAGTTACTTTTTTTATGTGAGAAGTCAGTGAATAAGCACGTGACTCTCTTAATGGTAACAGATAATCATGGCCTATAGACACCATTGAGTTACAGGTGCGTTGCTGTCCTATGGTCGAAATGTAAGGCCTATTGTGCAAATTTACTGGCTTCCTTACCCTCCGAATCAGGATGTGACACTGTCATTTTAGCGCAGCAGGAATGGGTAAGGCGGTGGATAGCTACCCAGGGAAGTTGCTGCACACCACTCTATCACCAGTAATCTTGTTGACAATTACCTGTTTTACATGTGCTCGACTCTTACGAGGTGCCTGGCAGAGAGACAGGTGATCTATTTTAGTCAGCGGACCCGGAACTGAAAAACTGAACTTCTGCGGTAGAAGGCGCTGTTATTTGTCATTGAATAACTCATTAATAGTTGAGCCGATTTTATTGAACTCCTTTAGGTGCATTAGGTGGTTATCTGGGTGATATAAATTCAAGACTGGTTCCGATAAGCTATGTTGGGGTCAGTATGTCATAAAACTTTCAAAAGGCTGGGACAATTTTAATACAGTATTTCAAAGATTTTCTGTAGTTCAGGTGAGAATTACTCGAATGAATACAAACAAAACAATTCAATTTGATATGTATGTCTTTTATATCAGGTATTAACAAGATCACAAAATAAAAATTCTAATTTGGTTTAAAGAAACCAGACGAGAGAATTGGTTTTCGAATTTCAAATTCCAAATACAATGAATTACATCTCAACATTTTGCAGAAGATTGTTTTATACACCTTACGCCACTGCTGCTTCACAATAATGCTAAACCACATACTGCACAACAGACGGCTTCTAAATTAGAAGAGCATCAATTGGAATTTAAAAAACATGCACCGGAACCTAACTTCAACAGATTATAATTTTTTTCAAAAAATACAATTTCGATGGGGCAGTCCAAATCACGCCCAAAGATTTTATTGATTCCCGTTCGAATCCGTTCCATTTTCTAGTAGAGGGATCAATGAATTACCTATGAGATGGCAAATGTGCATAAGAAACAATGGTTCATACTTTGATTAAATAAATATACGAGTATTACATTAAAAATATTCGACTTACGTTCCTCCCCTACAAAACAGATGTAAAGACCTAATATATTCAAGTACAGATATTACTCTCAACCGCAAAAATGTGTGACCTTAAGACGTTGAGTTGCATAGCCGCAATGTGACGTGCAATAACAAAATGCGATACAATTCGTTACAATGTCGTACTTCATAAAATAAAAGGCATATCGATAAAATATATTGTTCGTATTAAATATGTCTCATCCCTAATCTTACATATCTGTTTATGAATATGATGACGTGTTGTCATTGAAAGGGCCAATAAGAAAGCAGTTCCTCGCTTCCCCGCACCTCAGCTATTTGCCAGAATTGTTTCAAAGCAAAATTATAAAGAATAGGCGTCTATTGGTATGTATGGTCGATGATGGTTTACAAACATGAGTGAAATTAAAAAAGTAACAAACAAAGTGGAGGCTCTTTACACTACATTTTATCGTGTTTTTAGTCAATTCACGATTTTTAATTACAGAAAAATGTTGCTATAAAAGCGAAAAGCTTTCTTTATAATCTAACTCCTGGTTCTTACCATCACTGTTTTTTTTTTGTAAATTGTGATTATAATGATGTTATTATATAAACGTAGTTATATTTTTACGTTTTATTAGCGCGTTTGTAATATTGTTGTTTTTTTAAATTATTTAATCGTTCGTCCACAGGGAACAGGCTAAGACCAAAGGCCATGCTGCCTTTTTTTTGTCTCGTACCTCGTGTGTCAAAGTGGTTGTTGTTTTTTGTTATTTAATTTTATCCAAGTTAGGGAAAGGCAAAGGATCTGAATCCATACAGCATCGTCTTAATGTTTGCCAGAGTGGGTAACCGCGTGAACTTCGAGAAGTGTTCGCTGCTGGCGCGGCACGTGAGTGCACATTTGGCGTCGCGGCGGCTGTGCGGGGAGGGGGGGCCTGTCACCGCGTACGTGCCCTCCTCCCCGCAGCTGCACCTGCCCGCCTGGCGCTTCCTCAGCGACAGGCCGGCGCTTACTGAACAAGGTATCTATTAGTAACAATTAATTAGTGAACCATCCATAAAACATACCTCATGATACGTAAAGAAATTGCGCCATTGAACAGCGGTATGCGAAATTAAGAAAATAAAAGTCTGTATCAAACAGACTTGCGGTTGACCATACTACATCAGGTGAAGGTTCGATGCGGAAATAATGCGGTAATAAGGGAATTCGACTACCTGTCTTTCTTCTTACTGCTTTCTTCAAGATTTGCACAAGCACACGCGGCGAATTGGTTTAATTTTAAATTTTACTGTTTAAGGTCGCGACTTGCGTGCACGCTCGCGGATATTCAAAACAAAAGTGAATTAAAATTGGCGGCCCCTTACATCCGTGCTTTTGCCCTTCACTTTTTTCCAGGCGTTCAAATCTTCTTTCGCAATCAAACGTAAGGATTTCGGAAGGATAATATTAACAGGGAAAAAAAGCAAATACAGCGGTAACATTTCCGCCGGCCTTAAAGGGTAGCCTTTAAAGAAATGAGAAACATAAGCGAATAATATTATTAAATGCGAATATACATAAATATATACCTATACAGGTATAACTGTAAGCGACTTTATGCGGTGAATACAAATTATGCGGTACAATATGGTATAGATATTATCTGCGGTTAATGCGAAACAAATCTAATGACTAAATCTAGAACTAAGTGTAACTATTGTGTAGGCAATGGACAGAGACGAACTGTAGGTCGGACATAGGAACCTCTAGCAGTTCGAACTGTAGCGACACGCGCGATTCCGTCTCGCGACGGATGTACCTTTTCTATAATGCCTTAAGGCCAGGAAAACGTGGGAGCATTGTCAGGTAGAATTATAACCACGGTTCTAACTCGAATCGGAACGTCCGGAGTGTTCCATTTGGAGCGATTTTGTAGTTGGTGGAGATACTCCATCCGCGTTCTCTTCCAGAATGATCTTACAATGTTATCAAGAAAGAAGTCTCTGTTGTAGAGAAATATTCTGTTCGATAGGAGTAACAGGGACTGACAAAAGGGGGCTCGTATGCAAGAAATGTGAGGGAGTAATTTCAGCGGGTTCATTAGGATCACTACTCATTGCAGTGAGCGGGCGAGAATTCACAAGAGCCTCGATTTGAGCTAAAACTGTAAGTAGTTCTTCGTATGAAAGCAGTTGATCTCCTATTACCTTAAAGAGGTGGTTTTTTTACAATTTTAACCATGCTTTCCATACATCCAGCGAAATGGGGGGAAGAGGGAGGTATAAGTTTCCACTCTATGCGGTTTTCAGATAACTCAATTTCCAATTGAGATTTATATTCATCTAGAAACTTATAAAGATCGCGTAATCTTGGCTGGCTATTTCAATATGAGTAGCACGAGTGGTTAAACAAACACGCGAAAATGCATAGCCAGGTTTTACGCCCTTTTATACCTCTACTGCGGTAAGGAGTACAAAGAATTGGACTCGCATTGTCAATTCCACAACAAGACCAGGCTTTAACTACTTGGCTAACACGTTGGATCGGCAGATCAGCCATTAGCGGCAAAATATGTCGCGGTGTAGCTCTAAAGCAAATGTTACATTTATGAATACGCATTCTTATAATGCGTCGTGCGGAAATAATCCAGAAGCGTTGTCTAAGTAATGACATAAGCAGCTCTGGACCAGCATGTAAATATTTTTGTGATAAAAATCAACAATTGAATCGATAATAGGATCATGGCGCGGTAATAATACAGGATGCTTAAAATCGTAAGATTCTGCAGCAGCATACTTTAAACGACCACCTACACGTATAAGGCCGGTTTCATCCAAAAAGGGTGTTAATTTTAACAGGTTATAAGAGCAAGACTGATTATTTTTTAATTTGCACTTGCAAAATATACTTGCTGAAGCGACAATAATAATTTATTTTCTGTGAAATCTAACTCATGACGAGTTATACTTCCATGTTTGGAAAGTTTGCGGATAAAGCGGTAAATATAAACAATAACCCTAAGTAGTCGCGAGTAAGAATTCACGCGGCTAACGAGATTATAAATCAATGAGGCTGAGGCTGCCTCATTGATAGCCACATGGCAAGCGGCTGAACGTTGCTCTGGCATATCGTCAGGGGCATCGTCATGATTAAAATTGTTGATAGGCCAGTCTGACAGATGATTAGACAGCCATGAGGGCCCTCGGAACTACAAGGGATGGTTTACTAATTTTTCAGGAGTTAAACCTCGAGATAAACAGTCAGCGGGATTTTCTATACCTGCTACATGATTAAAACACTTAGCAGGTACATTTTCAGCAATCTTTACTACTCGGTTTGCAACAAAGGTTTGCCACCGATTGGCGGGGGAATTAATCCAACAAAGGACTACTCTGGAATCAGAAAAAGCAAAAATATCTTTTATCTCATATTGTAATGAGATGCTACTGTGAACAGTTTTTAATAGCTTAGATAGAAGAACGGACGCACACAACTCCAATATAGCGATTGATAAAGGTTTGGTAGGTGAAACCTTTGATTTGGTGCAAACTATGTTAACATGATTAACAAAAGATTCATGGCTCACATGAGCATAAATGACAGCACCGTAAGCGGATTCACTTGCGTCGGCAAAACCTGCAAGAGTAACAATGGAACCTTCAACAATTCCCAAATGACGCGGTATACAAATTTCATTTAATTTTAGAAGCTGAGAACAACATTTTTTCCAAGTAATTATAATATGTTGAGGAGGGCTATCATCCCAGTCACACTTAAGTAGCCACAGTTCCTTTAAAGACATATGAATAACCATCCAATCTTTTTGATATTTGAATTGACGTAAATTCGAACAAACTCGATTGATTTAGAACTCGAAGCTGTCGGGAGTGAGGCAGCTTAATAGTTTCTCGTATTAGCTAACGATATTTTTCGAGTAGGACTCGGAATACATATTCAAAAACGTAAAACAAATAAAAATGGCTATCATTAATAATAAGAAAAATATGAAAATGTTTTGACATACAGACACACACACATTTCATTACGCCAAGTCCCTTACTAGGTAGGCAGAGAGTATCGAGTGCCAGATCTCACGATCCTGACAAACCTATCCTTCCTTCACTTTAATTCCCCTTTTCATACAAACACGCCGGTTTCGGAGACTTGACACCACCCTTGGATAACATCCGAGTGATCTGATCGTGAAATGTCAACCTTGGCCTCCCCGGGTACCTACGTCCTTCCACATTCACATTGTATATCTGCTTTGTCATTCTTTCCACGTGACCGAACCAGCGGAGCATGCCTCTTCGCATTTTAACACTAACACTTTCTTTCAATCTCACTCTTTCTCGGAAATCTCACTATTACGAAATATTTATTGACGCTTAATTGTGTACTGATTAATATATAAGCGCGGATCATTCAATCTGAGCAAATATGGATTATTAAAAGTGATAGTATAAATGTAGTGATAAATGAAGTAAAAGATTTTTTTACTATATTTTTTTAATATTCAGACACAATTTAGAGCGCCAAGTTGAAAATATCTCGTATAAATGTCATGTCACAATGTACGGGCGAGATAATTTTCGCAACTGCTGAATCAAGTTTGCTAACTAACATCAATCATCAATTTGGCATTAACTTGAAAAACGAATTTTCAAACTTTAAGATGTAGCTGATTAATTTAACCTAGATATTGTAAAGCACTTTGTAAATAGTACATATTATTATTTTGTATCAGCGTTGGAGTTGGTGTCTTTCGAGCGGGAACCCCCGATGGACCACCTTGAAAAGGAACGGTACAAACGGCTACGCGGCGCCACATAAGGTCAATACATTTTAATATACATGGTTTCGTAATACAAGTTACAATGTTGCCACGAAATGTTCCTCTTATTGTGTTAATTTACCGTATGTTATTAAAAAGGAATATTACGATAATATTGAAAAATCTTGCCAAAAAAACTAATGCAATAAGGTAGTCAAATGATAATGAATTTGTGGTAGTACATAATTAAATATTAAAGTAGTCATGCGCTTCTCTGGTTGCATAAACCCATTTAAAAACATCCATTTGCAAATGACACTAATAATTTATTGTTACGTTTTTTAATCGATTTTATTATTTTTGAAGTTTACCAATAAATACCACAAATTCAACTCCAGCCAACTACCCTTTATCATTCATTTTTTTTCATTATTATTACAGTTAAAGACATCACTGGCGGTTTAAACACAAATGAATTAATTTAATGACTATTACATTATTATTACACTTTGAAAGTTAAATGGCATATTTAAAATTACACGTATTTAGTTTTATTAATTATTATCATAATTTTATATTAATTCACACACTTAATTCATTCGTTATTATGATGTGTCTATTCTCGTATATGTCTTGAATAATGCTGTGTTATAAACATTACGAAAAAGGCTACTTTACACATTGGGCCAATGTGTTGCGCTAATTAATGTTTCGGCTTCTATCCTATTCCCCTTTCACACATTACCAACTCACACACAACTAGCAACATACCGCCAAGTAGGCCTTCACACGCCACTAACACGTTGTAGCAACTTCAAAGTACATATCCGGCTATAGTCATAGACATAGTGCTGATGTTTTAAGAACATACTCGGATATTAAATAATTTTAATTTTAGCACGTATCTAGTGCTTGTACTAAATTTTCGCAAATTTTTGAGACAGAAAAATTAGATCCTGATTTAAGTGATTTTTATTCTGATTACCAAACCTTTAAACGACGGTGACAAGTTAACAATATCGCATATTTTTTAACATTGTTTTGTAAGTCAAATGTTGTATACTGACTACATGTCGAAGTAGACACGCACGCGTTATTTCGAGATTTGTCCTTAATAAATTGATATAAATTAAAAAAAATTTAAATATTACATTTCAATGTTTCTCTTTCGGTGTGCGTCTAGACTATAAATAGGATTATAACTTTAATGCATTTTAAACATTACAAAATAAATGTTTTCTAAATAAAAAAAAATGTTTGTCACTTATACCTACATTAAGTATTTAGTATTTTCAAGGAGAGTGGGGAATAGGCATCTTTTTACAATTCATTCTCATGTTTCCGTCACATGTGTTTCATTGTACTAAGCATTTTTATTGTTGCAATTTGCAATTGTGGTAACATTGATAACTGTTCTAACATTGTGTGTGTGTGTGTGTGTGTGTGTTTGTGTGTATATTGGGTCCACTCAGTCTCTGTTTCAGTTCCGTTAGTTTCCGTATTTTTTTTTTCATTAGATCAGAGTAAGAATTTTTAAATTCATAGTTGTCTTAAAATCTTTACAATTACTGTCTTCTTTTTAAACATGTCATTGCCTCGAAGCCTGCATCTTCATCGTCCGCTCCCGTAAATCGAAATAGACAACATTGTATGTATACTGGGGTAGATTGCAAATTTTGGCAACAGCTTTACATTAAACTTCTGTTGTTAACCAAAGCTATGGTATACCTTTTTGGCAAGAAGCCCCGTATTTGAAAAAAAATATAAAAAGAAGAATTCAGCACAAACTATACAGAATTACATGTTGTTAAATTCCACAGGTTTAAAGGGCAAATTTGAATTAATCGCAAGGAAAATCAAGTTACAAGTAAAAACCACAAGTCGAAAAATACTTAATAGCATATTACTTTACTGATTTTAAGCTGTGGCGTAATATGTTTTCACACATTGTAAAAAAGTATCTAGATAATGGTCTATGTAGTATACTTTCCTTGCATGTGTGGGATACGAATTGGTTAAATAAAGTGCTAAAGACATTTTTATATATTTCTTAAATAGTTTTAAGTGTTAAGGCCTCTTGAACCTCAGTTCCTCATAACAGTATTGTTTGTTGTGAAATATCGATGAATCTAAAAATTGTATTTAGAATACATTACATTCTTGATCTCAATTAAAAGTATTTATTTCAATTATGAGTGTTAATATAATAAGAGTTGAGGAGGGTGGGAGTGACATAATATTTATAAGGTATTTGTTAACTAAGCCGCCTTTCATTGGGTGTTTTGATAAAGCACATTTGATAAAAAATACAAAGTGTGAACATTGATGATTTCCACTTTTTACATAATTGTTAGCAGATCGCAACAAGAAATAAATTTTACAAACTTGAAGTACGTCTTAAGAGTATTTTTGCGCTACCTGTGAAAACATTCCAAGAATAGTTTAATATTTTTTTGTAAAGTCTTTTTTGCAATAGGACGTTTATGTTGTTTTAAAAAAAATACTGTTAGCAAATAAGTACATGAAAAAATCTAACTACATTAAGATTTCTTGCCATTTATAGTAAATTTATTGACACAAAATATTTTTTCAACTTTTTTAAAAATTAGACAAGATCACCTGGATGTTGCTATTTAATAAAAAAAAGTTTAAGTTGTAATGCACTGCGATATTAATTTTTATGTGCACTGTACCTGTCTTTAGTACTATAGCACGTTCAAAAAATCGTCATTAATGCCCTGATCACTGTAACTATTACACAGAAATACTCATTTTACATTCCTGCTTTTAAAGAACTACTTTTTTTTAAACTGCTACTTTTTATTGTTGTTTTAAGTTACTCGTGTTACTTAAAACAGTAACATTGTATAACTAGGTTTTTTCGTAATGTGAAGGTTATCGTATGAAGAATATTGTAACGAGCTATTTCATACACTGTTAAGGCCACCATGTTCGACTAGTCATTTTTACACAGATATTCGAGGTCCTGGGCTTGTACCCGAGTTGGGGCCAATTATTCTCTACATGTATAATTTTTTACGGACATAACTAACTAGAAGTAACACGGTACACATTACCTTTGTGTGTATGTACTATTTATTTCTAGGAAGCTGTTAAAGCTCAACATGAACCTTCCCTGTCTCGAAACATGCTCTAGCTTGTCCACGTTAAGATAATAGTGACGTCTTCAAATTCTGATACTCCTATTTATGAAATTGCAATGACATTCTAAGATTTAATAATTAGGGGCGTTGCTAGATTGTTGACATAACAATTTTGTTAACGAGTACAAAATATAGTAGAAGATCCGAACCTACATCGACCTTTAGTGCGGTAGTTATAGAATGAAACATATTCTGAATCAGTCATATACTATAAGTTTCATCCTATTTTCAGCTCAGTGAAGGTCGACTTAAGTTCGGGTCTTAGGCCATAATAGCTAAGGGTTTTTCTCTATCAGTTCAATGTATATCAGGTAAAGACTGTATGCAGTTATAGACTTTTAAGTATTTGGTGAACACAAACTACACAATTCTTTATTCTCTCTCTTTGAAATAAAAACTTACTGATTAATGTTAAATATGAAACATAGAGTTTTATTCAACAATTTAAGATTTAAAGAAATAAAGTATTTAATTAAGATAACTATTTTTAGAACACACATTGTTTGCCATGTTTTGAAGTATTACTTTTATTTGTATATGTACAATTTAGGTGTCAATAGTTAGATTTTAAGAAGCTGATTTTTGTTAATTTATAAGAAAACTAAGACAAGATTATAAAGCCTTCATTATTAAATAGTTATAAATTTCAAAATACTCAATTCGGCATTTCTGTCACATAGTAAAATTGGAATTGAAGTACTGATTTTTATGTACGAATTTATTATTAACACCTATGTAATTCAGGTTTATTCTATTTTGTTAACTCTTAGATTCTATCAATGTATTTTTCAAATTAAGCTATACAAAATCTAGGACCACTGAACTTAATTTTTTTTGGCAAGCATATTTTTGACTTTAAACTCAATATAGAAGTTTGAAATGTTTCACTTCTCTTGCATGTTTGCACAAATGCTTCAGAGTGTTTTTTTTAAATATTTGTGTAATTTTTCAAGATATCATAAAAATGGGATTGAGGTTACAAAAGCTATGAAACCGATGTAACTTCTCATATTGTACAAATTTACTATTGTAAGTGAGATGTCCACCGCGTATTTTTAAAATTTGGTTGAAATTTGAACTTATACTGTGAAAAACAAAACCTAAAACTGTAACGGTCGGTAAAATAAAAAAAATTAAAAAAGTACATTTGCGCAGTCGAACTCTGTGTTGAGTTCGACTTTGTATGTTTTTTTTATATTGTTTAGTTAGTAAATGCATCTGTAAAATACCGCACTTATTTTTCTTATTTTTTTATAAAATGCATAAAAGTTAGTAAATGAAATTTTATTTATTTATGGGCTACTTAATGCTATCTGTGTGTCCATCGACAAAACAAAAGACTGGTTGTCAATGAGATGCCGTCTTTTGAAAAGTTTAGTAACCGTTTATTTAGACGATTGATTTCAAAAGCCGCCATCTTAAAGCTGCTTAAAGATACACATTGAGGAAAAATAACCTTTGTCTAAAACAGCTGTAAGTAGAAAGCTACACTGCGCCGTGTAGCGCATCCTACGTCTGTACTTGTTAGAAGGCTCTTTATAACAGAAGATAGTATAGGCGGTCTCCATAGAGACTCAGGCGTACTAGACCGCCCTGAAAAGGAGAATTGCCGATAAGCTCTAGTTGATTTATCGCTATTTAATTTGATCCAAAAAACAGTAAAATTTAAAAGGTATCTACTAGGTTTTTCTTTCCCGGCGTATATGACACTCAACAGTACTAGAAGTTCTCCCTCTCACGCGCTTTCATAAGTTTGTTTATATTTGATAAAAATTGAGGCTTATTTGTATACTATTAAGCGACTCACTCTCTTGGTGTAGTCAGTCAAAATATAGATTAGGTAGTAACGACGATATGGAAGTAGAAAATTTATAGCTTTTTTCTCGAGTAAGTTATTACATTCAATGCTTAGTACTTATCACGAATGTACACAGTACTTAATTTATGTACTTATCATTAAAAACTTCCAGTGCACAAAAGCAATACGCTTTATATTATTATTTTTATATTGTTTGTGAATTCTTATTTTTGTAATTTCTTTAATAAAAGGTTAGTATTATTTTATTGTAAGTTCGTAAAAGAATATCCCACCAAGATGTTTAAGTTGTGATTTCTTAGTAAGTTGCTTGTTTTGTACTGAAATTGTATAGATATATGTGCTAAGTTCTAACGAAAACTTTAATTTATTCTTATAAACATATTTTAGTTTAAGACTCTTGGAATTATTTTACCTTATTTTCGGTAGCTTGGTGTGATTTCTTTAAATAATTTGTGTATTTATTAAAATTATGTCTGCAACTATATTAACGTTTGTGTGTCGATGTTATTGGATAAGCTTTGTTTAGGGCTTAATTCGTACAAATTATCCGATATGTATTATATTTTTTCAAAAAACTTTTTATATTTTGCCTGCACGAAACCCAAAGACTGCCATTTTTAATGTTAATCATTTTTACGCTAAAATGTTCATTTTAGCATATATAAAACGTAACATTCCATTACATCAGACTGTTGTTTTAGTATCCTTTTTATAGATTATTTTTGTAATACTTGCGCATACAAATCTAAATGTTTAGTTTAATTAATTGTAAGGCTTAATATATTTTTATATTACTTACGTTCACCTACGTTCCGATTTTATATACAAAGTTTGACTTAATGTTTCCTTTTTAACAGTGAATCAATTAATCGTTAGGCTTCCAGTCGGCATTGGGTAACCGAATTTGCCGTTTGGCTATATTGCATTATAGATTTAGATATGAATTTATTATACGATATATCATACCACCCCCTATGTAACATATGATATAACATGTTACATTCATTAAAGTGCGTAAAAATTATTTCATTTTATATACTAAAATAACATAGCCAAATTAACTATCTCAGTCCTCTTCCAAACAATTTAGGGAAACGTCAAACACATTTTAATTCTGTAGGATATTATTTATGGTAACTTAACATCAGGTGATATCTAATGTCAGTCATAAGTTAATACATAGTAGAAATAGTAGGGGAGCCCAGGATGCTAAATGTGTAGTCACCCCATCTTTGTAGGGACCTGTTGGAATTTGTTGATTAAATGTAGGAGAGTAAAAAATAGTATGTGAGATGAACATGCCTAATGTGTTCCTAATAACAGAAATATGTCAATCAGACCGGACACCGTAACGGCTAATGAAAAAAAGATGACTTGTTTATTTTAAATTTTTGACCTGCTCCTGTTCTGACGATTTAAACGTGACGACGGTTAAATCGTCAGAAAACATGCACCTATTGGCGTTCTATAAACCCACCGAACTTCAATCTGGCTTACTTGAGGATATTTTCAAGCCAAAAATTTAGATAGACTGCCCTACAAGCGCATTTTTTTATGTAATGGAGGCGTTGACTCGTGGTACACAAGGCATCTCTTATATCATAATCTGACCGGCCTCTGTGACTCCCCTGATTCCTGGGGCTAACCCCACTAAAACCCATCTATCTATCTCAAGTTTAACACCTATCAATCTGTACAATTCACTTGACGTGGTTGTTTCTTGCGAAATATTAAAACTATCGTCAATAGATAATTATAAACTTTTCATTACCCTCAACAATAACTATCCAAAATATAGCCAAAAACCATCTCGATCCATTAGGTTTCAAACAAAAATTCCGCATCGATATTGGTTTATACGTTTAGAAGTTATGATGCTACAGACAAACACACAGACACGTCAAACTCAAAACAACCCTGTTTTTCGGTCGGGCTTTAAAAAGACATTGTTTTGCAATTATTTCATTGTAGCTAATACAAACAAGAAATGTGATATCGAACCTAACACTGCAAACGATTTTCAATGTGAGAAGTATTAGGGAATTCTCATGCACTTCTATTGAATAGAAATATATTTTTACTGTAACAGGTGATTCTAAATATTAAGAACCTAGGGAAACTAAATATAATATGCTCAATGTACCGAAAATCTTTGAATTTATAATAGTCATTGAGACAGCTAGTAGTCAAAGTAAATATAGAATAGTCATATAGTTTCAGATCCACATAGTCACTGAGATCCCATAGCGTTCGTGGTATAATATCATTAGATGTAACAGCTTCTTATAGTTGAAAGTGGGAAAAGAATAGTTTTGAACTAGTGTTATGTCTACTTGGAATTAAACGGTAATGAAATGTTTCGAGGTGTAGTGGTATATGTCTTGTTCATTGGAAAGTTTATGTGGTGGAAAAATGATTTATATATACTTACTTAAATTTTTGATGCTTAACGAAACATGTGGAGCTTACGACTTAAGTACAAATAATGTACATTTTTCTAGAACATTCGAATATCACTATACCCCCTTTGCATGGAAATGGACATGAATTTAACATTAGTTATTACGCAATAACATAATTAAAAAAGAAATCTTGATTTATAAAATGTAATTGGTTGTATAAACTCAAATTTACAAAGCTTGTGTACTTTGTATAAACGTAAAAAAAGATTAACTAAAAGTATTCAAATATGATTCTAAAAAATCGATTTTTTTTTTCATAAAAAAACATTAAATGTTTTTTTTTATATAAAATGTATCAATAGCTCAATAAAATGTGAATTTCTCTTGATAAAATGCTACTTGTGGTTCCAGAAATTATATTATAAATTTATTCTATATACAATCACCATAGAAATATAATAACTTTATTATAGTATTTAATATAATATTATGTGTACTATTGTCACTCGTTTAACATTATTGGAATATTTACATAATGAGAATGTTGTCCGAGTTGTTTATGGCAATGGATAGACGTGTTATGGGAACTAATGAAATTATTGTAATGTTTTTGCTTATATGCAAAGCGCAAAGTGATATGGTCTCGTTTTCCGTTTGTTAGAGTATTTCTACAGGAAAGATGGAATTCCACTTTTTAATAAATTCTTGTTTGTAGATGTCTATTTTACCGTTTATTAAAGGTAAATCGTAACTCTTCAAATATATTAAATTCATTGCTATAACTCAATAGATTTTACATAAAATATTTAAGTTAAGTATTTAGTGTCTAGTATCCGATATAAAATAAATAATAATCACATTATTTCACTATACTGCCAGAAATATCAAAACATACTCAGATTTTATCTAAAAATAAATTATATGAGTAATATCGTGTGTGGTAACATTTAAATAACTATTTTATAGATTAAAAAAAAGATTTATGTCTGAATAATATAAAATTATAACATTGTTTCTAACGATTCAGAAAATTATTAAAGTATGTAGATACGAATATTTTATCTCTATACAAAATTGTGTAAGCATAACTTGAAATTAAATTTTATCAAAAGAAAGACTCATTTGAAGCGTTCCTTAATGTTCTGAAAGTATCAATATTAAAAGTATTATATATAGCGCCAATATGTACTTAGATATAATTGTTGAAAAGAATGGTGAACGTTTGAAAACTTTGGTGACAGATTAATCATATTAATCCCTTTGTATCCATTATTCTCATCTTGATGTGATCATTTAAAAATTTGCAGCATTATTGTACCTAATTATATCAATAAATTGTATGAATTCTATGTTGTTTGTCAATTTTCGAAACATTTCTTCTCACCGGTTCTCCTACAAAATTGTTCTGGTTTCGATTAAATCAAGAGGACAGGAGCATCAATAAAAAGTTATGTATACTAAATAATTATTGTCTATGTAGGTATGTAGTAACTGGTGACCGCCTAAAAGTTGTTATATTTAAAATCCTCTTCACCTATGTGGTCTAGCGTTCGGGTGTTAGACATGACTTCACGGTGTGCCCGATAGGCTTACTACACCCATCATAATATATTGGTATCTTGGCCAGTCGTGGGTGTCCTAGTTGTTGTTTATTTTTTTTATAGGCATTTTTATTTTTTTGTTGTTGTGGTTTATTTTTTTATAGGTAATCTTTGTTCTACATTTACTCCGCAAACAAAATTTAAATGACGTATGTGTGTTCGACACATCGACCATACATCCCAATAGACGCCTATTCTTAATACGAGTAATTTTGCTTTGAAACAAGTCTGGCAAACAGCTGAGGTGCGGGGAAGCGAGGAACTGCTTTCTTATTTGCCCTTGCAATTACAACACGACATATTCATAAACAGATATGTAAGATTAGGGATGAGACATATTAAATATGAACAATATATTTTATCGATATGCCTTTTATTTTATTAAGTACGACATTGTAACCGATTATATCGCATTTTGTTATTGCACGTCACATCGCAGCCATGCAACTCAACGTCTTCAGGTCACACATTTTTGCGGTTGAGAGTAATATTGAATATATGAGGTCCTACATCTGTAATTGGCGTTTTGTAGGGGAGGAACATGAGTCGAATATTTTTAATGTAATACTCGTATATTTATTTAATCAAAGTATGAACCATTGTTTCTTATGCACATTTGCCATCTCATAGATAATTCATTGATCCCTCTACTAAAAAACCATTCGAACGAGAATTAATAAAATCATTGGACGTGGTTTGGACTGCCCCATCCCAATTCAATTTTTCGAAAAAAATAATAATCTGTTCAAGTTTGGTTCAGGTGCATGTTTTTTATATTCCAATTGATGCTCTTCTAATTGAGAAGCCGTCTGTTGTGCAGTATGTGGCCTGGCATTGTCATAAAGCAGCAGTGGCAGAAAGTGTATAAAGCAATCTTCTGTAAAATGTTGAGATTTAATTCACTGTATTTGGAATTCGGAAACCAATTCTCTCGTCTGGTTTTTTTAAACCAAATTAGAATTTTGTTACATTATGGTCTTGTGGATACCCGATATAAAATACATACTCATCAAATTGTTTTTATTCATTCGAGTAATTCCCACCTGAACTACAGAATATCGTTGAAATACTGTAAACAAATTGTCACAGCCCTTTGAAAGTTTTATGACATACTGACCCCAACATAGCCTATTGGAACCAGTCTTGAATTTATATCACCCAGATAACCACCTAATACACTTAAAAGTGTTCAATAAATCGGCTCAACTATTTATGAATTATTCAATAATAAATAACAGCACCCTCTACCGCAGAAGTTCAGTTTTCCGTCGTGTTGGTCCGGGTCCGCTGACTAAATTAGAACACGTGCTCCTCTGCCAGGCACCTCGTAAGAATCGAGCACAGGTAAAACAGGTAATTGTCAATAAGATCACTGGTGATACAGTGATGTGCAGCAACTTCCCAGGGTAGTTATCCACCGCCTTACCCATTCCTGCCGCTATAACGACAGTGTCACATTCCGATTCGGAGGGTAGGGAAGCCAGTAGATTTGCACAACAGGCCTTACATTCCGACCACAGGACAGCAACGCACCAGTAACATCAATGGTGTCTATAGGCCATGATTATCTGTTACCATTAAGAGAGTCACGTGCTTGTTCGCTGTCTTCTCACATGAAAAAGAGTAACTATCCCGAGGCCAACTCAAAAGTACACAGTGTAAGAAGTTTTTAATTGTTTATGTCAATGCTAAAATTTATTGATAAAATACATAAATACCTACATACAATACCGGTACAAGATCGGTATCCTATTCGGGATAAATAAATAAAAATATCGATAAAATAGATTTGCACATTAGCCCATCACTAGCTGTATGCAAACGAAAGTTATAGCTTGAAAATCACATGTGTAAGAAAGGGATATAAACTCGCACCTAACAATGACTGACCAGGATATGATGAACTCCGATAAACATCAAATAATTCAAAATGTAATTATACATACATACATACATATCTCCCAAGTCCCTTACGGGGTAGGCAGAGAGTATCGAGTGCCAGACCACACGATCCTGACAAACCTGTCTTGCTTCCTTCACATTCATAACCCTTTTCATACAAACACGCCGGTTTCGGAGACTCTTGACACCACCCTCGGATAATATCCGATTGATCTGATCGTGAAATGTCAGCCTTGGTCTCCCCGGGTACCTACATCCATCCACATTCGCATTGAATATCTGCTTTGTCAATCTTTCATCTGTCATTCTTTCCACATGACCGAACCAGCGGAGCATGCCCTTTCGAATTTTAACACCAACACTTTCTCTCAATCCCACTCTTTCTCGGATCTCACTGTTACGAATGCTGTCAGCGAGCACCACAGATTTTCCGTAGTGCTCTCATTTCGACCGCATTTATCCTACTTTCATGCTCTTTCTGACATACCCAACTCTCGCTTCCATACAATAACGTTGGAATAAGCACAGAATTATGCAAAGCGAGTCTAGCTTTTTGACTCAAAACCTCGCTTTGGAATAGCTTACCCAACGCTCCATTCACATTATTCCCTGCACTCACTCTCCTCTCTACATCCGCGGTGTACCTTCCATCCCTGCTAAAAGCACAACCAAGATATACAATTTCATTCACTTGTTCCAGCACTACATCATCAACCAGAACTCTTACATCCGTTCTGGCTACGTCTCTTTCAAACACCATTATTTTGGTTTTCATTGCATCGTATGTAATTATAAATAAAATGTTAATATAAATGTTATTATTTTTAATTAACCTATGGAAAATTGTACTATCTTTTCGGTAATTGAACAAATAGTCATTTTATATCTATTTTTTTTATTTTTTATACAATAACGCGACAATGTTTACAGGTCACAAACCTGGTCGATAGTGTTCATATATTTTTAAGCAATAAGCTACATTAGAACAATTACACTTATGTGTTGACAGAACCGTGTTGCCTTATATGCGGCGTCTATTGGGATGTATGGTCGATGGTTCGACACATGCTGTCGCGTATAAAGTTTTTTGAAGTTAAACTTTTACATCGACGAAGGATAGAAATTTGCCGTTACATTTCTGCTCTAATTAATTGACCTCTAGTTACGCTCCATAAAAAACACTGTATGTTATCGACGAATGCTATAGTTCTTCTTCGTGATTTTTGTTTCTCCGGTCAGTTTAGCTATCAAGCTAGCGCAACTCCTTGGCCTTAATATTCATAGAAGATGCTACCTTACCTGGTCTACTAGGTGGATCGCACTGATATATCTAGTAGATTATCAAGTTGAGCGTTGTACCTACTGATTTACTTACACTAAAACTTACATTCCAGCTTCAAGTTAGCAAAACACCATTAACACATTTGTGTTTATAGATGACATCTAGGTATCTCTTTCCACCAGGAAATCTATTCACTTGTTTTTGCAATACCAATAATAACTTGAAGCTTGTTGATTAACAGGAGAAGGCGCTTGTCGTGAAAATTTTCTTCTTCTGATTTAAGTCAATTTGTGTTGTATATATACTGAGGTATAAAGAATAAAAACTTACACGTGATTGGCGCGTAACCCATGAGAAGCACTATCAGTAATCATGACTACAAAGGACACAGTAAATTAAGTTGGAAGGTCTTTCCAATCATATTTATTTATACACGTTTATTAATTTACAATGTAACAGCAAATGCTAATCAAATGTATACAAACTAAATACTCGTATCTTATAAATACTTTAAATACTAAACTGTGACAAATATTTAAATGTTAACATTTAATAGGCGTTTTTGGCTTGCATACCTTCTTCCTGCCTTCAGCGCTACTGACCATAGTGCAAGTGAAAGTGAAGTAACCGCAGGATGAAGATTTTGTGTAGTAAGTATGCGAATATTGTTTCCTAATATTGTTTTCGCTATCAAGCGCTCTCGTCACTGATTTTGAAACAGACACGTACCTGTTATCTTTCTCACTAGGACTTTGTAAATTTCTTAACTTATTCGGGTGGACGTGCCTATTATATGATTTGTAATTAATTTTCCCAGTACCAGGAGTTAATGTAACGCTTTGGGCTTGTGAAGGAGAATCTTTTGTGCCTACAACATAAGTTTTGTCTTTGGAAGCGACGGATTTGACGCTTCCTGTGAAACCAAGTGGTATCATGTATCCCCCTGTCCCCGGCACTCGCTCTCCGGGTTGATAAATTTTGCTTTCATCTGGACGCTCGGAGTTACGCTGTATTATTTCAGCGTCGTGATTTTTTAAAGAATCGAGTAATATGTGCTGTGTGTTACCTCCTGTAGTTTGTTTAATGTCGATACTCTTTTTACCTGGGTTTCTTAAAGCTTGACGCATCTGCGTGTCTCTCGAATAGTCATCGTAGTTAGAATATTCACCTTGCTCGACATCTGTAGGGTCGTTTACTTCTGTTCCGAAACCTGGATCAGAATCGTAGTCGCCAGGAGGAGGTTCATCTTTATCATTAAAATCGTAGTCGGCGTTATTCGTACCGTACGTTGGTTGAAATGACCTTCGGTTGTTGATAAGTGTGGGCACGGTGACCTCTGGGGATATGTTTGTGTTATGATGGTCAGAATGGCTATGGCCAGAATACCTACTTTCAGAATTAGTCAATGTTTCGTCAATAATATTCTCTGTTGTTGTCTGCACGTCCATTACGTTCGTTTCTACAGGTATCGGTAGGGTTGACGCATCAAACGGTGAAACTGAAGTGTCCAGAGGCAAGGGTGGCTCCGTGAGATCGATATTTATATTTTTTTCTTTCTCATCAAAAACGTCTATTTTTTCAAATGGAAGTCGATTTGGGAAAACTGCATCTTTATCTAAACTAGCACCAGCCTGTGCTGCTCCATTGTAAGTTATGCCATATTTGAATGTACCATGGAGTTGTGATTGCGATTGGCCTGTCCGACCGCTTGACTGAGCTGACGCTAGGCCGCCACCAATGTATGGTATGGTTTGGAGATCGTGTACCGGTTTGTCGGAGTCTTTGAAAGGCGTAAATCCTATCTGCGCCTGGGACGAGGTACTACCTGGACCACGTGCTTGAGCATCTGCAGTGCCTCCTTTGACACTACCTTGTACTTGTGAATTGGACGAATGCATGACGCCATTGCTTTGCGACTGTGTCTGTATGGATCCAGTCTCTGACCCAAGTTGGACACTGGCTTGTGATTTATTGTTTCTTCCACTACCGGCGGCTGAACTCGAAGCTCCTTTTTTTCCACCGCTTACTTCACTTTCCGCTCCTTTATTATCACCAGTAATTTGTGCCTGTGCTTGGAATGAACCTGTTCCCGTGTATGTTCCGTGAACGTTTGTTTGTGCGCGCCCCTTGCTATTACCACCCTTTGAAGAGGCGCTTGCTGTGGTGCCGTTTGTGGCTTGTGCAATACTAGCTTCCGCTTCTGAGTCATCGTCGTCGGCTGCTATTGAGTTTGGATCAACAAAGTTTTGTGGGATGTCTAGAACAAATTTTATATTTATTTAAAATTTATTTACATTCAAGGATAACATTTTTAAATGTATAAAAATTTAATGTCAGTATTTTAAAGTACACTGAAAGTAAAACTACAAAACATATTTTGTGGTAAGGCATAGGTAACAGTACAAAAAAATAGAAAAATGAATATTTGAATAAAAATCTGGTATGTACTGTTTATAACATATATGTTACCTAAACTTGTTAGTGATATGAAGTCATAGTGTTCATTTAACTTTTGCAGCAGCGCTGAATTTTTAATCAAGTATCTACGAATCAATTTTGGTATATGTAATACATTTTTATAAAAATTAACTGTTGCCCACAGGTGCGCCAAAATTCATTGAAATACTGGGATGAATACTATTCTAACTAGTTGGACCACATTACAGCTTAAATTATTTAATTTTTTATGATTTATTTTTTTATTTTATGATATTGGAAGACAAACAAGCAGACGGATTTTTTGATGGAAAGAAATTCACGCCGCCTAGAAACACCAAAGGAGGTAATGGTGCTTTGCCAACCGGAGGCCGGGATGTTAGACCTCAAGCAAAAAGTAAGTTACCGGCTACGTCAACCTCCGAACCGGAACGCGTCTACGGCAATTACTGACGTTATGGCGGCAGGAATAGATAAGGCGTTGGTGCCAATCCGGGCGAATCGCTTCGAAACTCATCCACCTAGTCAGATGCCACGGTGTTAGTAACGGGACGACTGTGCTCGCCTTTTACGAGCTGCCTGGCAGGAAGGCAGATGGTCTATTATGCAAAGGAGCCCGGACCAACACGAAAAAAAATACGGGACAATCTGTAAATGCACATAGTAGAAATGTAAAAAACATTTCACTTAACCCCTCTCCCACGGAAGCTCGTTTAGTGGGGGTGATAGAAAGTATCCTATAATCTTTCTCGAAACATGAAGTTTCTACCACCCTACTTTCGTTACGACCGGATCAGTAGAATTAGTGCGAATAACGGTTATGTTACAGGCAGACATGCAAAGACAAAAAACGGTAAAAAATGTTCCGCCTGCTGCCTTTAAATCGGCTGCACCCATTTTTTTTTAATTATTCAAAAAAAAGTTTAATTATTCGATGTACAGAATTCGCTTTTCTACAGTTTATTTTAATAGATGATTAATTTGTATGTAATAATTTGCTTACCAGTATCTTTATGTTGCCCATTGCCCTATAAAAGAAAGTTTTTAGGATATTAGATAAAATATTAGATAAGTAATGGATATATGTATGATGCTAGCTTCTCCGGCAAACTTCGTTTCACCCTTTCAGTTTGTATAAAAAAAATGAAAATGTTGTTTTTCCTAATTTTCTGACGTTGGAACAGTATATAAAAAAATCTTGTGTACGTCTCCTGGTTCTAAGCTACCTCCCTATCAATTATCAGCAAAATCGGCTCAGCCGTTCTGAAGTTTTAAATAGTGTAACTAACATGACTTCTTTGGATATATAGATATTATATGATACATTCTGCAAATAAATAAATTATATTTAAATTTAAGACATACGAGTATATGTCTTGCTAACGGAAAATCTGAGTCTCCCAAACCGAAATGTTTTTATGAAAAGGGTAATGAATGTGGAGAAACCTAGGCAGTCCTGATAAGGATCGTGAGACTTGATACTCTGTCGACTTTGCACATGACTTGGCGTGAAGATTTGTGTTTATTGAAATATATTTTTTTAAATTCAGTAAGTTGTAGAATTTTAAGTATGTCATTGTTTTATACATTCCATGCAACTGATATCATGTTAGCGATCGCCACATTCGCATTTGAAGCTAAAGTTACCGATAAATTTGCATAGGAGGCTAAACTTGAATCGCTTTCGAAAGCGCCGCGACCGTCATTATTGAGCAAAAGAAAAGCTGTTTTGTTATCGCAGAGAAATTGTGCATTACTGTAAGAATTTTAATTTAAACAACAAATAAAAAGGCCACATCCAACAGTCAACTACAAAAAAACTACGTAGAGATCAGTAGTGGTTTTTTTTACTCTACTGTTTTACATTAAGTACATTTTTTACACGCACTTGCTGTAGTTGTCGGCGATACGTCGATAATATCATGTCGACGATGTGATAATTTAGAATGCTCAACGCCCATTCTTCAGTAGAAATAATACTGAACTGAATGAAGAAAGGTACTGATGAAAAATAAGACTATTTTTTGTACATAATGTTAGGATTAATTAAAAAAAAGACAAATCCGCGAGTCTTCTTTCGTGTTTCGTCTCAATATGTGGCCGCGATTCCCTTTATCGAAACTACCACTAGTTTATATCAATATCAACAAGCTTAAGTACCTCTGATTCTGATTTTTACTGCTGCACACACTAAACTAATTTTAAGTTATTGCTATCTTCACTCCAGGAAAGTAATAAAAAGAGATAAAACAATTTTAGTGCTCTCAGATTACATACGTCAGTACAAATATCGTTTAATCAATTACTCGGAAAATGTTGATTAAAAAGGTTAAAATTTGACATGTTCTGACTAATCTGACACGCCTAAAATGTTTTCTTTTGTTTTTGTTTAATTTAAAAAATAAAGCATGCGTCTAAAATAAGTTTAGTTTGTGAACAGTAGAATCATTACCACTATATGATCTGGCGAAATTCGTTCCATCCGTTCAGTTTGTATTGGAAATATTAAAATGTCGTCATTTCTAGTTTCCTCGCAGTCGATAAAAATATGCCTGTCTCCTGTTGCTAAGCTACCTCCCCATCAATTTTCGGTTCGGCCATTCTTGAGTTATAGTGTAACTAACACTATTTTCTTTTATATATGTAGTTGTGTATACATAATGATATAAAATAAAATAATCACTAGACCATGATATAGAATAGAAATCACTGCATGAGATAATTTGTGTAAATTGTATAGTGCTTGTCAACTTTACAAGTGTATTTGTGTCATATGCTTTCCATCGATTTTACGTACGTGGTTATAAAAGGGTCCGTTGCCTTCTTCAGGTTGATATCCAGGTCCATACGTCACTGAAAAAGAAAAACCATTAATGATATCTGAATAGTCTGATCTATTTATTGATAAAAGAAAGTGGATGTACCTTGTGTACCGTCACTGACTCCGTTGGGCTCTCCATTTTTGCCGACGTTATAAACGACATTCGGGTCGTAACGATTTCCGTAGTTTCCACCTGTAGCTTCCGAGCCAGGCCGTATACCACCAGGAACCATTGTTCGATCTGGACCATATTGCGTTCCAGATACTCCAGGACCGTATTGTGTACCAGGTCCTCCTGTACCTGTACCTCCACTTGGACCTCCTGGGCGCGTGACACCTCCTGGACCATATTGTGTTCCAGGTCCTCCTGGACCTGTCACTATACTTGAACCGCCTGGACCATATTGTCTACCGGGGCCACCTGAACTCGTGACACCTCCTGGACCGTATTGTAATCCAGGGTCTCCTGGGCTCGTGACTCCTCCTGGACTATATTGTGTACCAGAACCTCCTGGACCTGTAACTCCTCCAGGACCGTATTGAGTGTCAGGACTTCCTACACCAGTGACTCTATCTGTACCATATTGTGTACCAGGAGTTCCAGTACCAATAACTCCGCCTGGACCGTATTGTGTGCCGGGGCCTCCTGGACCATACTGTGTAGCTGAACCTCCCGGACCTGTAACTCCTCCAGGACCGTATTGTGTGCCAGGTCCTCTGGAACTCGCGACTCCTCCGGGACCGTATTTCGTACCAGGAACTCCAGTACCAGTGACATCGCCTGCCCCATATTGTGTACCAGTACCCCCTGGGCCCGTGGCTCCTCTTGGACCATATTGTGTACCAGAACCTTCCGGACCCGTGACTCCTCCAGGACCGTATTGTGTACCGGGGCCTCCTTGACTATATTGTGCGCCAGAGCCTGTTGGACTCGTAATTTCTCTTGTACCATATTGTGTGCCAGAACCTGCTGGACCCGTAACTACTCCAGGACCATATTGTGTGCCGGGGCTTCCTGGACCATACTTTGTAGCTGAACCTCCCGGATCTGTAACTCCTCCAGGACCGTATTGTATGCCAGGTCCTCCTGAACTCGTGACTCCTCCGGGGCCGATTTGCGTACCAGGAACTCCAGTACCAGCGACACCGCCTGACCCATATTGTGAACCAGAACCCCCTGGGCTCGTTGCTCCTCTTGGACCATATTGTGTACCAGAACCTCTCGGTCCCTCCAGGACTCCTCCAGGACCATATTGTGTACCGGGGCCTCCTGGAGTATATTGTGTACCAGTAGCTGTTGGACTCGTGACTTCTCCTGGACCATATCGTGTCCCAGGGCTTCCTGAACCCGTGACTTCGCCTGGAACATATTGTGTAGCAGGGCCTACGGGGCTTGTTACTCCTCCAGGACCGAATTGTGTGCCAGGCACCCCTTGGCCTGTGACTTCTCTTGGGCCATATAGTGTACTTCCTGTGCCCGTGACTCCGCCTGGACCATACTGCGTACTAGGACTTCCTGTACCAATGAGTCCGCCTGGACCATATTGTGTACCAGGTCCTCCTAAACTCGTGAGTCCTCCGGGACTATATTGCGTACCAGTACCTCCCGAACCCCTGACTCCTTCAGCACCATACTGTGTACCAGGACCTCCTGTGCCAGTGACTCCGCCTGGACCGTATTGTGTACCAGGACCTCCAGTACCAGTGACTCCGCCTGGACCATACTGTGTATCAGGACCTCCAGTACCAGTGACTCCGCCTGGACCATATTGTGTACTAGGAGCTCCAGTACCAGTGACTCCTCCTGGACTATATTGTGTACCATGGGCCCCGGGACCAGTGACTCCGCTTGGACCGTATGGTGTGTTGGGACCACCTGGAGTTGTAACTCCACCTGGACCATATTGTGCGCCAGAACCTGCGGGGCTCGTTACTCCTCCTGGACCTTGAGTACGTGTGACTCCTCCCGGAGCAAATAGTATACTAGTTCCTCCAGGGACTGAGAGGCCTGTACCGTATTGTGCACCAGGACTTCCTGGACCAGTGACACCACTAGGACTAAATTGAGTAATAGGACCTACAGAAGTACCTGAACCATACAGTCCACCTTGGACTTGTGGTACTATACAACAATAAACGCTGCTTCCCCCAGGACCAGGATATGGTCCCGATGCCATAGGCCAATTTGTAATAGACTGACCTTGTCCAGGTACATTTTGTTGGGACGGATAAATATATCTAGGTCCTAATTGATTTTGTGGATAACCTCTATTATTTAATCCATTTTGCCCCTGATCATACCTGTCATTCGGGCTTTCACCATATGGACCTAAGCCCTGTTCGTTTATAGGCGGTACGTTTGGCCGAGATGGATAACCTAGTCCAGTTCCTCCTTGTCCTGGTGAGACACTGTTGAAATCTGGACGTAGTTTTGTATTATCTTGACCCGAATATTCCTGTTGACCTGATGGTCCTAGTGTGTAACCTGGTTGACCTGAATATTTTGGTGAGTAACCTTGTTGACCTGGTTGTTTTGGCGAATGTCCTTGTTGGGCTGGTTGTCCGGGCGAGTATCCTTGCTGGCCTAGTTGCCCGGGCGAGTATCCTTGTTGACCTGATTGTCCTGGCCGGTACCCTTGTTGGCCTGGTTGTCCCGAAGAATATTCCTGTTGTCCTGGATTACCAGAATAGTATGCCTGTTGACCAGGCTGGCCAGGCAAGGCCCCATGTTGACCTGACTGACCTGGTTTGTGTCCTTGTTGAGGTGATTGTCCTGGCAAGAATGATTGCTGACCTGGTCCTCCAGGAAAGTATGCCTCTTGACCAGGCTGGCCAGGTAAGGTTCCATGTTGACCTGCCTGTACCGGCACATTTCCATATTGGGCTGATTGACCTGGCAAGAATCCTTGCTGTCCAGATTGATTAGGCAAATATCCCGGTTGACCGGGTTGGAGATTGCCATTGCCGATTGGACTAGGGATACCACCTGGCCTTAGTGGTTGTTGGCCGTTCTGATTGAAACCTCCGTTAGTTCCTGGATATCTCCGAACTCCGTCTGATTCGTAACCATTATTTCCGTTTATTCCCCTTTGAGGAATCCTTTCTCCTTGTTGATTATTTCCTGGTAAGTAATTATCTCCAGTTGCGGTTCCAGGTCGATTGACATCGATACCAGTCCCATACCTTGATCCAGGTCTATAGCCTCCAGGACCAGGTTGTGTGCCCGTGCCATAACTACCAGGGCCTTGGATATTGTAACGCGGACCCACTAGATTATCAGGCTGTTCTACTCCATTTTTGGATGTACCACGACCGCCGTTGGACCAAGTAGGTTGACTAGTATCATATCCATTACCTCCACGTTTGCGGTCGGTGGAGTACGCTATTTGTTTGCCATTTTCGTATTCCGATTTCCCGAAGCAATTGTCACACGAAGGATCGTATATTGATTGACTTTGTGCTTGACCCATTCCACTGCTGCCACCTACAAGTTAAAAGCAAAGCTTCGTAACCGTTCTTACTTGTAGCATTTACGTAATATATTTGCAAACTTTTAGCAAGTTCTGTTCCTAGCATACACTTCAATCTTACGTCATTATCATCATCCGAGAATGAATCCCGGCTGTTTCTAATATTCAAAGGTCCAGAGACTCCTTTCAATTAAATGCGAAGTACATGTGGTATTGTTAATTTAGTGTTTGTTCTTTCTGAGGTTGTCAAACTAAATCCTATTTGCTGTTTATTTCAAACACTATTTCAAAACCACCGTATAAATATGTACTGTACGTATGATATTTCTACCGAAAGCTTTTAGTATTTATTATAATTGACCGAACTTCGAAGCCTAATTAAGTCCATGCCAAGTTAATTTTGTAAATTGAAGTGTTTTCATTGAAGCTGAAATTTTTATAAATTTATAGTCAGTTTGTAGAAGGCGATATGCCGAAAGAAATTCAGTGACATATCGTTATATGTCAAATATTATTATAAGAATTCTTAAATCTTTTATGTTTAATCTTAGCCTATAATTGTTAAATTATTGTAAAATCAAACTTGTTTTTTTGTATCCGCAACGGATTTGCTTTATTAATAATTGTAAGCTTAGCAATCTTAACATCATTTGATTTTACATAAATAAAATGTTTAATGATTTTTCGTCGGTCGAGTGGCTAGCGCACACGCCTACCTACTACTGCGAGGCTTTTTTCTGGTATCTATTTAAGTATTTCTTTGTATTAGAATCGTTGACTAACACCCATAACACAAACATATAATATGCTCTTTTATTTTTATTTCCAAATCTGTAACTTGTCTTTAGTTTAAAAAATTACAACAAAACAAACAAAATAAGAAACATTAAGAATATTATAAAGAGCTTGTTTGAAAGCTAAACTACTGTGTAACACAGTATTTTATAAATAACAAATATTGTCTTCACTTATAATTACAAATATGATGAGATTGTCTAAAATAATAATCTCCGCTCATATCATTTGTCTAGTAACGGTCTTACCTAGTTTAAACCGGTCTTCTTTTATGGGACACTGGCAATCTCTCCTTAATGGCAAGAGACATATCGCGACCTTTAAACACCACAGTCGTTATAATATATACATGCGTCGTTATCTTGTCGCCGAGGTTTTTGGCAAAATGCGCAAGTCTATCAGCTGCACTTCCTTCCAGATCGTAACACCTCAATTCCAAACATCGTCATTATGGCGTCAGAAATAAATGCTATGGTTATTCGTCACTTCCAGCCGTGGTCTTATTGTTAATGACCCATTTTACTTATGTTCACCGCTTACGAGCTGTCGTGCAAGGATGAGGATAGCTGTGTATAGACTATAGAGGTTCAACACGGACGTTCCTAATAGTACGGGAGCTAGCAACGTTTTAAAAGTAAGAATTTTAGGTCAGCTGATTTTGTGATATGTCGTCCTTCTTGCACTTTCGGTTAGAGTCTGGGCTATCTGGCTGGCGGTCGCGATTGCGTTCATTACTGCGCATCCTACCTGTCCAGGTAATAATCCTGGATTTTAAAAACATTTTAGAAGGCGTAATTTTTAATTTTTTGTTTTTAAATAAGTCTACCTGACATACTTTTTTTATTGCCAGACATTTTTAACAATGCTAACGATGTGCCATACGCGATTTTTTTTTATAAAAATTTCAAAGTATTTTATAATGTCTGTAATTTTAATATTATGTTATTTAATGATAAGAAAAACTTAAAATAAATTTGCCAGACATTAATTCGATTGTCAAGTATTGAATTAAAATGAAAAAGTCATGAAAAGTATTGCAGTGTAATGCTAGTAGTCCGAGAGAGACAGTTGCAAAATTAGTCGAGAATGATACAGAGAACCATTACAAAAGTAAATTACTTATGACTGTCTATATAAAAAATAATAATAATAATAATAATAATCATTCTAGTCAGAGCAAGTTTCAAAAAAAATTTAAGCCTAAAAAGGAATATAAAATTAGATTAAAATTTAAAAAACAAAACTTTTTATTTAAATTGTTCTGATTACTAAATGTAAGTTATAAATAGTTAATATTAAGTTTTTAAGTTATTTCAGCCTATAGTGACGTCACAAAAAAAAGAGGCATCTTCATAATCATCATCATCATCGTCGCTGTCTTTGTCAATGTCATTCATATCGTCTTCTTGGAAACTTTCGTTATCTTCTAAAACTTTATCATCTGCAACAGAAAAAAATAAACAGTGTAATTCTTCTTGTTTGTTATAAAACATTTTAGTTAATATTGATAAATATTCCATTTGACACTTACTTTGAACAATAATATCTGCAACTGAGGATGGTAATTGATCTCCCAAAAACCAGACAAAATCATATTTGTCACCGTTAATGGTCCAACCGAAAGCCATTGGAGATAAAGACGTTGGATGTTTTGAGTGAGCATTTCTCCAAATTTTCGTTACGTAACGAACCCGCAATAAATGCTGTTGCAATTCCGCTTTACAGGGTGGCAAACTGGATGAGTCAAAGTTTCGAAATTTTTTGTCGAAGTTCTCATCTGATTTTTTAGACTTAAACGTACTTGAAAATAAATGAAATCGAACATCATTAACATTGGAACAATTTTTTACTCCATACATTTGACAAATAAATTTCTCCAGGGTTACAAACGTAGTTTCAAGTACTTCTTCGTCATCCGTAATTATATTATCAAAAGCTAACTGGTATTCTTTAGAATTTTCTAATATTTCAAAAGGCTTAACTTTGCCTTTTCTAAAAAAAGCTGGCGTGTAATCACATCCGGTTATTGCGTGGAAGCATGGTAAAGCTTTGCATAAAGAGTTACCAAGAATTCGGTGTAATTCATTGATGTTTATGTAACGCTGATGATTTCCAACACCCATATTTATCCAAATTTTCAAAGATGCTTTCAGGTGATCCATATTTCCCAGAAGTATAATTAAAATATCGGAATTAGAACAGCGTATAACAACGTCTGCGTCAAAATCGATTTGGCAAATATGAAAAATAATCCTAGAATCAGCTTCTTCGTGTTCTTCACACGATAATAATTCTTCAATAGTTTTAATTACTTTGTTATTTATCACTTTGTATGAATAACATTTATTGAAACTTACTTAAATGTTTTTATTACCAATGAAAGGCAACATGTCTTCTCTACCCCAGTGATCAATGAAAAAGTAAACCAAAGCTTCTTTAAATTGCACATTTTTAAGTTCAGCTGCGAAATGATGGGGCCGAATTTGGTTAGGACCGATTGAGACAGGGCTGGTTGCTTCATCTCGCCTGAAACGTTCACAATCTTTGATAGAAGGCGAAAAATATTGGTCGAAGACAATATCAATTCGAACAGATTTCATTTGGGAGATAGTACTTAGAAACTTCTTCGAAATACCGTCATAGGTTTGTGGCACATTTTTCATCAGATGCAACAAAAAAAAACCATCAACAAGGCAAACATCAAAGTTGACGGCTGTCGATCTATAGTGTTGTCTAATTTCTTTTCTATTAGCTTTGCTAATTGCGATTTGTCGGTTTTACATATTGAACCATCTGGATGACACATTGACGTTGGCATCGGGGTAAGTGGAAATGCCAAAACTTTTTCGATGTCAACCTTGTGAGTGAGAGAAATTCCCAGCATTCTACCAAATAGATCTCTCTACATTCGCAGCTCAACAACTTTATTCCCTAGTGTCAATTTCTTTTTTTTTGGCGCTTCAGCAAAATTAATTATTTTTATTGCTTTATCAAATCTACTCTCATCATGTGCGCATTCATTGATAAATTGGTTCCTTAAATTCTCACCATTCTCTTGAATATTCAATAAAAAGTCAGCAACTTCAGGAGAAGCAGGCTTTGAAGTAGCAATGTTGTACAGATTTTCTTTATCTAATTGTGGATCGAATGAATTGCAAATTGCTTTGAGAATTTCAATAAAATCAGCAATTCCATAGATTTTAATTCTGTTCGGTTGTAATTCTGCTGTTACATCTTGTAAGTACCTTAAGCCACAAACATCCAAGACATGTGATATCAATGCTGCTCTTATACTGTGACTTTTTGACCAGCGTTGTCGTTCAGCTATAGAATTAGTAAAGTGAGCAATACCACTCAATCGTTTAGCTGCATCAGCATTTATTGTTTGTTCGAGAGTGAGATCTATCGGTATTCGTGAGATTGGTTTATCGGTTCTTTTAACTCCGAAACACCCTATATAAAAATCATCTTCTAGTCCAGGGTGGGTTTTATTGACATTATTCAAATTTTCCGAATATTTTACACAATATTGAGCGTAGTTAGGCTGATTAACAATAAAAATAAATTTGCCATTTTCGGAATCACGTACTTAAACATTTCAAAATCACCCATACGTATGCTTCTCGACAGGTTTATGTAGTGACTAATTAATTCGATGTAGATCATATAAAATTGTGCTGTTTTTCCGTGGTTGCCTTGTCTGGAATTTTCTACGTACCTTGTATAAGAATTGAGCAGTTCCGATAACACTTTATTTGGTATTAAATCTGCTCGCTGATGGTGGTAACGAAATTTTTTTATTTTGATATTCTAGCAGATCTTCATAAATTTGTCCTTTCACAAAATCATGTTCAGCATTCTTACTCTTTAAAAATTCATCGAAATGCAATATTTGTAAGCCTAATGCCACTAACGGGTGTAGACGTTTGCAACGGTTAAAATGTTTACCCTCAAGTATTCCATTTACAGACCCCGAAGCAATAATTTTACTCTCAATCATCATGTGAGATAATCCGCATTCATTGCAAAATTTAATTTGCATAAAGTATTTTCGGGTAAAGGTGATGTTTGATCGATTTGAACTGGCGTTAAGCGAAACAACATCTTTAATCGCTTGCTATAAGGAATAATATCCGGAGTAATTTCTGTCAAAGTTCTTCTTCTTTTTTGAGGCGGTCTTGTTAGTGAAACATTTTCGGAGTTTGCATTACCATCATCTTGGTTCAATCCACTACAGGTATTACTATCAATGTTTTGGTAAATAATCCACACAGTGTCATGTAATGTTTCTTTTCCATTCAACGTGTCAACATATCTATCGAAATGATCGAACGCTACACCGGTGCATAGCGAAGGATTTAAAATAATGTCTGGAGGACAAACTTGGGATTGACGTACTGATAAGATAGTTGCTTCAGTTTCTAATTCTTCTAGAGTGGTATAGTTACAGCAATGTCCAAATCTATTTAAAATATTAATTATTTTTTTGCTACTTGTTAGACTTTTTATAGTCATACCAAGAGTGATATGTTTGGATGGTTTAACAGTACCATTACTTACACAAAAAATGACATCAGCAGCCAGAGAGGAACTCAATCTACTACAATTTATACTATCTCTGCGTTTTATATCTTTACCCCCCATCAATACTTTGAAGAATCGGTTAAAGTTATCAGGAATGACATATTCACCAGTAATTAAGTCGTTTGTTTTAATTTTCGATGGTAATTTTGATTTTTCAATTTTTAAAATAGCATTTCGCAAGGTTAATGCAACTTTATCAATTAAGTTGTCTTCTTCAAGTTTTGTAAAATTATTTTCTAGTAAGCTGCAATCTTTATGAATGATAATTTTTTTTTCTTTTGCTTCGATATAAATTTAATACTTTTCTTAAAATGTTTTTGTATTTTTTCTTCTAGATAATGATTAGTTATTAAACTAATATCTGACTGAGCCTCTAGTTTCTGCTCATATTCCAAATAATGATTGTACGTATCGCAGAGAGATGATAACAATACACAATTTTTTTTGCAAATGCTTCTTCTTCTACTGTTGATACAATATGATTAAAAATATATTTATGAATATTACGATTTTTATGCCAAGAAATATGTGGAATGTCTGAAATTATTTTATTATAATCATTTAAATAATTTAATTCACATAAATGATGATAAAAAATTGTTTTATTTTCAGATTTAAGACGATGAATTTTCTGTAATAATTCTTCATTATTAAGTTTTTCCATCCACCTAATGATTTTATCATAAAGCTTTGCACCGTTTGAGGAATAAAGATTTTGTTGTTTACCCTTATTCTGTTTACGATCTTTATCACAAAAAAAGCAAACATTTTTGAGTAGTCGTTCTTTTCCAATATCTTCAATATTAGTGTCAGAAATTCCATTAAAAACGTTAGTTTCGTTGATACTTAAATCACAAGTCGACCTGGAAGCAACATCTTCTAATGTTGTCTGACTATCTAAATTTGAAGCAGCATTTTCTGATATCTCACAGTTTTAAAAGAAAGAGAATATATATTTGCGGAAAAATATTCATTTGCGGAATATGAGTGTTACAAAGATGTTACAAAATTATTTAAGCGTTCCTACATATTCTACCAACTTGTGGTGTGCAAATATTTTAATATGTTTTTA